>JADLZK010011628.1:0-298299 GCA_015847255.1 Hyparrhenia diplandra
GTACTGACATATATGTATACACGTACATGCATTTGCATATCAAGCTGTTGCACGATGGGCAGACTTTGAAGATAGGCACGTTACGAAGAATGAAGCATGCCTACATGGAAAGGATATATATATATCGTGCATATCCGTGGATGGCGTCATGCTGTGCTTTGGAAATATCAGGGATATTTTATTTGCGGCAACAAGGTCAAAGATCAAGAAAATTGGCAAAGCACGCAGCGGATCAAGCCTAAACACGCGACTGACGCCAGGATTTTTTCCAAGCCGCGTCCGACTCCTGGCGCGTCTGGCGAGTTCGCTGGGCTGCATCAACGCGCCGGACGCCGATCGCTGGCGCCAGGCGGTCGTTCCACGCGCGTCAGGCGGGTGTGTCGCTTGGCTGCGCATCGCAGGTCGCTCTGGACTGGCGCGTCAGGTGCCTGTATATCGGGCGTCCAGCGCATGCCACGCAGCCGCGCAAGGTCCGAAACCGGTCGGTTTTGATCGAGTTTTGGAAACCTTTTCGTAACTGGAAACGTCTATGATGATTTCCTAAAAGATAAGACCACCCTCCTCTATATAATAAGAGGTTTATGGCCGATTTGATCCCATCTACATCCAATCGACAAACACATCTACTACCGTCTTGCTTGTAGGTCATCCTCTCTCCTTCTTCTTCGCCGCCGATGCCATGAACGGAAGATCGACGACAACAACGCCCTAGAGCGGCCAGGCCGGCTAGGGCAGCCCATAGCTGCTGCGGCGCCCTCACGGGTCCGTCCCGGCGTGCGGGGTTTCGGTTTCAAGAGACTTCGCCGGCGGCGTGTCTTGCGTACAGCGCTCCCGACGAGGCTCCTCCGACGGCGTGTCTTGCGTATCGCGCTCATCGTTGGAGGCACACGGTCCAGGTGTGGATATCCCTAGGCGCTTGCCGATCCCGATTTTCGGCTTGCCCTACGTAGAGCGATCTAGCTCTTGTTTTGGTGTGTTACCGATTTTATCGTCAACACACTTTTTGGCGACTCCGCTGGGGAAGAAGATTACTTCGGCTCTAATTTGCAGCCGATCAAATCTATTTACCCTAGCCATATTCTTAATTGATCTATTATTTGCTTTACGCGATCGCAGCAACATCTGGCCTCACGGCCGATCGTATCTGTTCCGGACAACCGATCAGGCCTAAAAGCCGATCGTGTTCGTCAGGCTGCTACATATTCATCTTGGCAGGTTATCCCAGTTTGATACGAAGCAAGCTGAAGTGAATTGGAAAGCTCTTCCAGTTTCACATCGAGTAAATTGGGATTACCATATTTCATATATATTCATATATATACACACGAGCATACACATTAGCTCATCACGTGGAGTTTGGAAGCTACCGTACGCTTGCATCTGAGGGAGAAGAAAATAAATCTACTATACTGTTTGCTACCCGAGGTGGAGTGCTATCGGTGGAGATCAGAGTTGCACTTCTCGCTGTCCCATGTGAATTAAAATATATTCCAGAACATACATGGAGGCACGTCAAGCTACTGAACCGCAATATTATTGCGGCACGTCCAAGGTACACCACGCAAATAAATTACATGATTTTAATAATTATTTTGCAAGTACCATAAACTCTCATGTTGGTGTTGCTAGTCATAGCAATAATAGATATGTTGCATCGGCTGATACTTTTATCAATGCTCCTTATTATACACATCATGATTATGAATATTATGATAAAGAGCCGATGTGTGCTGAAAATTCTTTGAGTTTTAATTCTTCTAGCAACATGCAACCAGTGCATTCATATACATCGGCTATAAGTTCACAACGTGACATGCCGATGCATGACAAAAAGAATTCGTCAAAATTTTCTCAATCAGACCTTGCTGAACTAAAAGATGCATTGTTAAATTTTATAAGAACGGTTCAAAAGCATAATGGAGATTTCTATAGTAAATGTCTTGAGATTACAAGAAAGAAAGAAAAGTTGCATGCTCCCTCAGAATCGGCTAAACCGACTTTAAAGTCCGCCAAGCCGATTGTTACCTTCTGTGAAACAACTACCCGCCTTGAATCGGTCAAGCCGACTTTTCGGTCGGCTAAGCCCGATTGCCCTCGGCAATCAATCCAAATTGGTCTCTTGGGCATCCGAAACCGATAAGACCAATTTAGGAGAGGATGCACATTCTTTACCTTGCAGGAAGACACCTTCGATGGCCGAAATTCTGGAGAAAAATAATCCGGCCATCTTAATTCGACCGGGGCAAGCCGATTCCACTATTGGAAAAAATGTAATAATCGGCGAGCCTAGAGAGCCTAAGAAGAGAAAGCAAAATCTCCGATCGTGAGGTGGTGGTAGAAAAATCTAGTGACAATCGGGAAAGCCTCAAGATCACCATCAAGTCTTCGGACTCGAGGGGGGCAAGCTCAAAGTACCATTCATAAGCGAGAGGTCAACCACTAGTGTCATCGTCCAAAAAGGATTGCTGGAATCAATTATAAAAGTTGGCCAAAACACTTTTGGGACTAGTGAACAGAAAAAATCAGTAAGACCGATTGCTCAAATCGGTCAAGCTATTCATAAGCAAAAATTGCAGCACATACATAAAGATGGAGTATTAGTTCCTCGCTCATTAATGTGTCAAGATCTTCACCAAAGGAGAGCGTGTGCTAGCGAAATTCACAATGGGCAGCAAGTATTTACCTCGTAGCCAATTGAGCCATAGCCAATCGTGCTTCGATAAGAAAGAGCGAACTATGTCGGCTAGGCCAACTACCTTACTTGAGATGGCTAAGCCGACCCCGAGAGGCAGCCGAGCTGACTAAGGTTGCTGCCATTGAGCATGAATCGGCATTGACGACTTCCGAGGCGGCTAAGTCGATTCCTATTGTTGTAGATTTTTTCCACAGCGCTTCAGCAAGTTTCGCCACTACTATGGTGGGTGTCGAGATGCAAGAAGAGCCCGAGGAGGAAATTAGTGGCGCTGGAGAGAGCACACAAACTCTTTTCAAAGGTATTGCTAACGGTGAGATCATCGAGAGCAGAACCTTGGTTGCTACATCTTTCGTCACTAAGGTACAAAATTGCATCGGCCTACATGTTGTCTTTAATTGGATGGCCGATGATAATGTTTTGTCAAAGTTAAAGCTTTTCCCAATGCTTAATGTGAATTATACATATATGTGGATTGCTTTACTTACTTTAAATTCAATTCATACTTGGTCCCGAATGAGATATAAGTTTTGCAATTACTTTGGATTTTATGATTCGGGGCTAAGATTGAAGAATATTGCTCATGCCGATGTTTGTTATACATTTAATTATGGCATGAAAGATGATTGTAAAGGTGTGGCCGAATGGATTGATGTCAAATTTAATCTCTTCGCTTGCCAAGCATTGAAGCCGATTCTAGAAAATCGGCTTACAAATTTAATGCTCACCTTTGGTTCTATCTGTTGTGATCATGTCTTTAACATGTTCTTTGAAAAGTAAATTTATTAGGCATATTGATCACAATGCTTTGCCATCAATTCAGAACTTGGAAGAGCTTATATATTGCAAGTTGTGTAATTCATTTGATCATAATACTCATAGTTGCAATGTGTTTCATCATGAGATCCAATCGGACATTGATAATGACCGATTGAGGTTTTTTGAGGCTCAACAAGTGGACCGATTAGATTCAATCGGGCCTGATGGCAAACAGGTTTTGAATCGGCTTGCACTACTAGCCGATTCACTTGAAGCTCAAGGCTCTAACGCTCAAGAGAGAGATGGAAGACCCTCAAGTGAAGGCAAAAATGTTATCCACAAAGTTGAAATTGAAGATATTTCAAAAGATAGCAAAGTTGCTCCAATGTTAGAAGACACTGGGGGGCAAATAAAATCTCTCCATCTCCACCAAAAGCCGGTTCATTCCATTGAGCAAGGGGAATCGGCTGGAGGTCATTTTTTGCAGCATGTTCATCAAAAGGAGGATGCTCATAAAGCTAATGGAGGCAAGGAGCATGACAAAGAAAAAGGCAATAGGAGACCGAAGCTTAGCTTCGAGGAGCTCTTAGCCAAATATACAAAGATAGGGGAAGCGAATCGATTAAAGAAAACCCAAGCATCAAAGTTGTCTCCAAAGCATAATCCTCAAAAACAACATTGGCAAAGGAAGGTGAATGTTCCATTATATTTCGAGCCACAACATGTGAAGTATGTAGCTCCGAAACACTTGAAAGAGTCATCTTACAAAGACCGATTTGATCAAAATCGGTCCGGAGCTGTGCCAAGAGGGAAGGTGGTAAAGCAAGTTTACCGCGTGAAATATGATGGACGGAAAAAGAAAAATTCAGATCTGAATGACACCATTGAAAAGCCGATTACATTGTTGAAAAATCTGGCTATTGATGGTAAACAATTTAAAAATTCAGCCATTTATATTGCAGGTACTAAATCTGAACAAAAGAAGATAAAAGTATCTAAGAACAAGAAAGAATTGTCACTGTCCACAATGAAGACAAAACCGACGTGCTCAATCGGTTTACCAAGGTGGCAGGAAAAAGAATTGCAGAAGCTCAGCGCAGAGAAGCTAAGAGAAAGAGGCTTAGCATGGGTTCCTAAAGGAAGCATTAAAAATCGAAAGGATGATGATCAAGCAAGTGGTGCATCACAAACAAAGAGTCAAAGGAAAAGGTTCAAGACACAATTGCCGAGTTGGAGGTGTGCACCAAATCATCAGAATCATTGGTCATGGCATCATCCATTTTCTCTGCCTGTGCATATGTGGAATTCACCTCATGGTATGCACGGTTATCCCTCATATTCTTATGTTGATCCTTGGTATGGGTCTTTTTATTTATGGAGGGTCGCCAAATTATTACGCTCATCAATGATCAAGAGCCGAAATAAATATTTCGGCCATGCTCATTCATGTGGATGAATTCATATGGCCGATACTTTGTTATCGCCCTTAGTATAAATAGCCGATGCATGCATCGTGCTATTTGAGAGACTTCCGCAAAAATACTATTTTTTATGCGGGACGTGCGAAATCGGCTCGGCCGACCAAACTTGTCGGCCAAGACGATTCACGACAGTATGGCCGATGAACGCTCGCAAACATCGTGCCGTTGGAAAGAGCAAGCTGCCTGCTTAAAATACACAGATGCACAAAAATATTTTTGGCAATGTTTCTGAGCATCATAAAGTTTCAAAATATATTTGGAACATTATTCAGAAGATTAGAAAGGGAAGGAAGAAAAATCACCACCATTTTACCAAGATCAGCGTAGCTGATTATTAGTTCGGCTATAGGCCGGTCACCAGATGGGCTCTGGACGTCGGGGTACTGTATTTGCTAGGAACGGCTTGGCTGTTTTTACCAATCGGCCAAGCTGGCCTATCCGCTGCTGCTGCCGTGCTCCCTACTAAGGAGGCAGGTTTGCTAGGCCAGGTCGTTCACCTTTGCTGGCTTTCATGCACGCCTGGTGTCCTGCTACTACTACAGTGCTCTCTACTAAGCAGGTAGGCAAGCTGCTAGGCTGGCCAAGTAATTTATTAGATGGCAGATGCTGTACGTTCTTGCCTAGTTACCTTGCAACTAGCTTCGTTGTCACCTGAGCTCATTTCTTGCCTGCTGCTGCTATATTGATTGTTGCTTAATCGGCTTAGCTGAATGGCAAAGCCGGTTGCATGCACGCGCCATAGTATATGTCGGTTTAAACCGGCTGCGGCAGGCGGCAAGGCCAGCCATGCTGTGCCTACTGATCACGAATCGGCTAAGTTGGTTTTTCAAATCGGCCAAACCGATTCCCAGGTGTTCAGTCTGGGCAACCTGACTAAAAATACTTTAAATCGGTCTAATGTTATTTCTAATAATTCTAGTACCGATTTAGAAGGCCGGATGATTTCTTTGTTGAACTTTTTGCAGGACTCAAGCTCTACAGCTGACAATTCGGCGGAGTTTGTATAATGATGAATTTTATCAAAGGATCACCAATAGTTTTTGTTGTTGAAGCGCCTGAGAACTGATCAAGTCAATTAAAAAGAAAATTGAGGATAATCCGAGAAGAATAGAAGGCTCAAAGCTTGTGCAAGAGCCTGCAAATGAAAATAAAGAAAAAAAAAAAGGCAAGAGGTCATCTAGGTAATTGGGAAGGTCCTTACAATGTGATCGAGATGATTTTCGGGAAGTCATATATGTCAAATACAATCAAAGATGAGAGCTTCTCGAGGGCAATCAAACGGGAGATATCTTAAAAATTCCCTAGTGTTTGGTAAGAGGCCTAGTGCTCCCCAAACAATGGCCGATGCATGCATCGTCCTTAGAATAAAATGACCGATATAAAATATCGCCGAACAACCGATATGATGGGCATTCGTGTTGTTTGGTTTTCTTTTGTTCTTGTTTTCAGATTCGTGCATCCCTCGCCTGAAAGGGGGGGGCATATGTTGACACTCGAAAATGTCCAAGGTGATGCACAACAAATATGGTTTCGGACCGGTTTGACTATCAGCAACGTGCTTATGCTGGTGAGTGAGATAGTCAAATCAGGATGTGTGTGCGTACTGACATATATGTATACACGTACATGCATTTGCATATCAAGCTGTTGCACGATGGGCAGACTTTGAAGATAGGCACGTTACGAAGAATGAAGCATGCCTACATGGAAAGGATATATATATCGTGCATATCCGTGGATGGCGTCATGCTGTGCTTTGGAAATATCAGGGATATTTTATTTGCGGCAACAAGGTCAAAGATCAAGAAAATTGGCAAAGCACGCAGCGGATCAAGCCTAAACACGCGACTGACGCCAGGATTTTTTCCAAGCCGCGTCCGACTCCTGGCGCGTCTGGCGAGTTCGCTGGGCTGCATCAACGCGCCGGACGCCGATCGCTGGCGCCAGGCGGTCGTTCCACGCGCGTCAGGCGGGTGTGTCGCTTGGCTGCGCATCGCAGGTCGCTCTGGACTGGCGCGTCAGGTGCCTGTATATCGGGCGTCCAGCGCATGCCACGCAGCCGCGCAAGGTCCGAAACCGGTCGGTTTTGATCGAGTTTTGGAAACCTTTTCGTAACTGGAAACGTCTATGATGATTTCCTAAAGGGATAAGACCACCCTTCTCTATATAATAAGAGGTTTATGGCCGATTTGATCCCATCTACATCCAATCGACAAACACATCTACTACCGTCTTGCTTGTAGGTCATCTCTCTCCTTCTTCTTAGCGCCCGATGCCATGAACGGAAGATCGGCGACAACAACGCCCTAGAGCGGCCAGGCCGGCTAGGGCAGCCCATAGCTGCCGCGCGCCCTCACGGGTCCGCCCCGGCGGCGGGGGTTTCGGTTTCAAGAGACTTCGCCGGCGTGTCTTGCGTCACCGCGCTCCCGACGAGGCTCCTCCGACGACGTGTCTTGCGTATCGCGCTCATCGTTGGAGGCACACGGTCCAGGTGTGGATATCCCTAGGCGCTTGCCGATCCCGATTTTCGGCTTTGCCCCTACGTAGAGCGATCTAGCTCTTGTTTTGGTGTGTTACCGATTTTATCGTCAACAACATGTTCAAGTTCCAAAAACTTGTTTAGTGTTTGCTTATGAACACAAAGTAAGGATAAAGTATAAGTTTTAGTCATTTTAGCATTTCTGGTTTCAGATATGAAGATTACTTGGGCTTTTTGTCGATGCAATTAGGCGACGGGTTAGGAGAGCCATTTTGAAGTTGGTGGGGCTCCCGCTTGATCCTCGATTATTCTAGGACAACAGGCATATCCGAGTCGTCTTGAGGGCTAGCGTCAAAACTTGGGAGCACACGGAAGAAACTGATGACCATGTCAAAATCATGATTTCATCACCTTCACATTTGGCACCGAGGTTGGGTTCTCAGGTCCAAGACACTGTGTTCAGTTACACCGTATACTTTCGGGGAAACAAGAGAAGTTTAGTGCAACGAGGGTGCACATGTGGGTCAAAAGATGAAATCACCAAAGCTCTGTACGTCAAATAAAGGACACATCAAAATTCTTTGAAATAGGTAAGATAAGGTGTGCTCTAAAAAAAAGGTGAACAACTATGTTTGAAAAGAAGAAAAGCTAATAAAGTCATTAATTAATTTAGTAACATGACATGAAAATATCAAAAAAATAAAGAGGATATAATAAAGTTACATAATATAATATGTAAAATCCAATAATGTACCGGATAGCTGCGCAATTCTGTGGCCTATTTGGGTGTTAATACTTAACTAGTTAATTGCCCGTGCGTTGCTACGGGATAACAAAATTTTATATAAAAAATATAGATTGCATGATAAGGTAACAATACTATGAAATTAAACAATGATAGCGAGGCGCCAGTGGTGACTTCGAACTTCAAGATTTGCCGGCTCAATCCTTCGAAGGTGCTCATAGGGGTAGGGTTTTATGACGTGTGTTCATAGGGGTGAGTGTGCGTGCGTGTTGAGCGTCTGCGTTGTACTGTGTAATCTCAAAAAAAAAAATGATATTAAAGTGACATTTAATCCAAACAAATTTTGTGAAAGTAACACAATTCATGGATGTCACGGGTTTGTAAACTCTTTTTATGGGTTTTTCTGTAATTCACCTAAGATAATGTTTTATATAAATTTGGAAGAAATTTTCGATATTCATTTATTTCATGTGCTAATAAATCCACGAGTAAGTTTTGAAACATCTTTATACCATCTTGTACATATGAGATATAACACCTCCATGACCATTTAGAAGTACCTAGGAATATCAACAAATATGGCATTAGTTAAATAATATTTGTACAATATAAATTGAATTAAAAATACATTGCATGTGTTAGTAATCTTCTATTACCTCGCCTATTGTGTTAGAACTTCTTCCATACAATATTCTTCGTGAAAATTCATCAACTGCTAGGGTCTTCTTATCCTTACCTTTTTACTTGGTGCGTTCTTTTTATTTTTTTCGGTGTCATTCTTTCTAGTATTTTTCTTCTCCATCTTTTTGGCCTCCTCCCCCGTACATCTGCATCAAGCGGGAGGGCAAGGATCTTGATATTCGCTTTTGTCATGGCTCTAGACAACGCAAGATACAACTGATCATGAGAGAACACCGGTGCCGGCAGATACACACCCACATTCGGGATAGTTTGGCCCTGTGACTTGTTGACAGTCATGGCAAAGCTCTGGTGGTGATGTAGTCTTTATTCGCTATGTTTGCGTTTAGGTCTGGAAAGGTGATGTCGACCAATGGAAAGGTGATGTCGACCAATGTACGAAGATCCTTCTAAGCATCGCAGTACAGGACACAGATCTCGTTTGGAATTTGCATCGTCATCTCCGTAAACCTCTTCTGTTCCATTACCAATGCGCAACAGATAATCTGCAAACCACGGGTCAATCCAGCCCCACGCTCGCTCCACCGCTCTCTGCTGCCCTTCCACCGCCCGCCGCGCGCCGCCGGCTCACGGCGACGCTCTGCCTCCGCCGCGCCCTCCCTCCGCCGACGACACCTCTAGCTGCCGCAACTCCATCGTCTGCTCTCTGAAACCTCCCCTCCCATCGCTCCCTCTCCGTCCCTGCCAGCGACCCTCCCCCCGGCGTGAGGATCTCAGCTCCGACTCCGCCGCCGCGCAAGCCTGCCGACACCCTGCCATGGCGGTGCAAGCCGGCATGCTATTGTCGCCTCGCGCACCTCCGTACCGCGTGTCTCAGTCGCGACGTCTCTGTTCCTGCCCTTCCCCAATCAGCCCCATGCTCTGTAAGGTGTTGCATCGCCGATGGCCACGACCGTGCGTTACGCGTCCAACCGTCCGCTCGCAGGTTTGGGTACCTCTCTCCCTACATCTCCCTGCTGAGTCCTCCGCTGCCCCCGGAGGCAGTGGCGGAGCTAGGCCACTTTGTTGGGGTCTACTGACCCCGGTAATTTTTGCCAAAATCAATAGAAAATTATTACTTTATACTATTCATAACACTAATGACCCCAATTGTTAATGGTGAAGACCCCATCGACTATTTTGGCTGGCTTGTCCACTGCCCGCAGGGCCATGCAGCAAGCACAGCCACAGCCACCGAGGCACCACTTGCGCCTGCAACGTCTCTGTGTGGGCTGTCGTTGCATGCTCGTGGCTGCCCAGCAGACCGTGATTGGCCTCTCTCTTTTGCTCCGCCGTCACTGTGGTGCTGCCTCGTTCACGGTCTTCCTCATCTTGTGCACAGTATGTTCCCTCTGCCCTTTGTGTCTACCTTTCATGTGTTCGATGGAATGCCAAAACAAAAAAAGAGCTAATTCATATTCCCTCACCTTCTTAGCTGCTACGTGCTGCACCAAATGTTAATTGATGGCCACCAAGGGTTGCTCAAATGTTAATTGTAGTTGCCGAAATGTGAAACACCCAAAAAAGTTGGAAGCAATCCTGAGACGATACGGCAATAAGTCATCCTATTTTATTGCGTTGATATTTGCAGTACCTCTTTTAAATTAGATGGCTCATCATTGTTTTTTGCTTTACTGATTTACTACTGTTGCAGGTATACTAACAGCTTCGGGTTTTTTTTGTCAACTTACATATCTTCATTTTCAATAGACATGGCATCCATTGTCAAACCAGTAGGTGAGCAGTACGTCAGTTCAGCCTTACTCCTCTACATCTTCCAGTTAGTTTTGTTTTAAGACAGGACAAAGAATACAAGGCCTGTCACCTGCCAAAGGCATGGGCACAAAGTGGAATGAACATTGAAACCAAACTTTAGTGCGACAATGTCCTTTTGGTGATAAGTTGATTTATGAAACTAACGGGTATTGGCATCTAAAAGATACTCAATAGGCACTGGCATCCAAAATTGATGTAGCTTCTGATAAGCAGCACATCCCATTGATGATGTAGAGAAATTACAATTGCTCACAATTTCAGACAACAATTAAGAAACTAAAAGTTTTAGAGCATGATAATACCATTTGTTTGTAGGTTGCTTCTAATTTTCCTCATGTTTAGGTTACTGTGACCCCTTCATCTACCCTGATTTAATTTCTTTACAAACATCACCTATAGCCTGTAGGGTTATGTGTGCTCACTGAAACCCGCTCCCATGGGTATTATACAACGCACCAATTTGTTTCAGCTGGTATATGATACATAGCTAGGCATCTCCTTTTACTTACAGGATTATTATTTTCAGTATAACCAAGGTGCATGCCAAATTCGATGTTTACTGCGAATTGGAAACTCAGACTGAGTAATAATGATAGGAACACTCAGCTTTCATGCAGTCCTGCAACATGTTTTCAGGCCTATGGTCATTTTAAGGTGTGTGCTCACGAGATGAATATTTTACTGTCTTTTTACTCCTTGATTGTGGTACACTCTGATTACCGGCCTAATGTGTCATGTATTTTAGGATTTTTGTTATGCATTGGCTTTGGCTGACCGATTCAAAATGTGAGTATGTGTAGTTTGTTACAAAGGTTAGGCAAACCTGGGTGCTCACTTCATATTATATATGCTGATGTTCTCACACCCTATTACCATTACTTTAAACTTTTACCTAATGTTTCATAGCTGACATTTTTCTTATGCCTTATACATTTGTTCCACAATGCCTTCAGCTTCACAGATGCCTTTTTAAACTCCAAAGGTATTGAAGATTGGCTAAGCAGGAGCAAAAATTAAAGAAGTGTTTTTAGTTTTGAACAACCAAATTGTATTTTATGTCGTTTAACAATACTCAATTGAAATGTATTATGCTGTTTTTATGAGTAAATTTATGTGATACAGCTTGTTAGCCCGCGCGACTGCGTGGGGTTCTAGCTAGTATTGTATAATAATTAGCAGAGGGATTCCCTCTTGAATTTGAATCAACAAGCAGCCTTTTTCAGTTACTGAATTTCATTTGAAAGCAATGTCAAACATCAATATTGTTAAGTGATCAAATTGAAGAGGTGGGTTTAGGTCCTCAACATCGCAAAACTGGGAGAACAACATAGAGGAGGTGGGCATACCTGTAGGCGCTGCACGGAAGGGAGGCGGCAACACGTTCGGTGTCATGGAGCCGCCCGGCGCTACAGCCAAGGACAACGCCCACAACCGGCGGGGCTGCTGCTTCTTTGGTACCCACGACCGGCGGGCGGCGGCGGCGCTGCAGCCAAGGACGGCGCCCACCACCGGCAGCGGCGCTTCTTTGCACCGGGCGCTGTAGTCGAGGACGGACGGGTCGCGTCAAGGTGGCGGCACGATCGGCGGCGGCGGCGGCGGAAGGGATAATCGGAGTGGAGAAGGCACGAGAGAACAGGAAGGGGAGAAGGAATACATGCACGGGAGAACGGGAGGGTAGAAGGAAAACACAATTTTTGTCCGGTGACCACAACTTTCCAAAAATAGCGATTGCATGCGTGCGTGTATTGAGTGACGGATTGGCAATTTGTTTCTTTTTGGCTCGCCAATTTAATAGCGTGGGAGGTGGGATCGCATTTGTTTCTTTATTTTTAAACAGATATTATAGCAGCCCGTGTAAATTTCTCATATGGGCGATTTGTTTCCTTTTCTCGCTGTGGGTCGCATGGGGTGGCGGATGGCAGGACCAAAGCAAATGTCGCACCAAAAATTTGTCTCCTCTTTGTTCTTTTTATGTTGTAGAGATAGGAAGTGACTCAGAGCATGTTTGTTTGACCCGCAAAAGAATTTTTAGCCAAAAGGTAGCTTCTTTTGCTTCTCTCTCTCTCTCGCCATGGGACTATTGGTTGCTAAAGCTGCATGTGTGTGCTGTATTCATGTAGCGACCACCACCGACTCCGATAGAACCATCATTTTATCAAAGCCAAAACCATTTTCTGTTGTCATAAATTTTAGTTTCTCATCACACAAAAAAACTACTTAAAATACGTTTTCCAACTTCTAGTTTATCCTCACAACGCAACTTTAATTTCTAGCTTTTCAAAAACCAGGTCAACAGCTAGATTGTTAATTTGTTTCAGCTTATAGCTGATAGAATCCAACAAAAAACTGAAAGAAACATATCATTAGTGCTATTTGCAATGGCATCTCCATTCTAAAAAGGTTGAAATTATATTTCTATCTTTATTTTAACTATTATAAACTGATAAGAGATATATTATATTATAAAAATAGAGGTGTACTATAAATATTTCATAAGGAATCTGAGAACAACACTTATTTGGTATAATAAATATGACTCTCTCCGTTTCAAATTATAGTTTACTTTTAGCTTTTCTAAATTCATTTCTTTTACTATGTATCGAAACATAGTGTATAACTAGGTGCATAGCAAAATCAATGTATCTAAAGCCAAAGTGAACTACAATTTGGTACGGAGGAATAATATTTTAAATATTTACTAGAAAAAGTGCTCGTGCGTTGCAACGGGATCTGCATCATGCGGTGCTCATGTCAACAGTAATGACTTGACTATTTTGTTATATTTAATTGAAGTTTTTATCCAATTTTAAATCGAATAATTGAAAGCCCATAATTAAGAGTCTTATATATGAGAAAATAACACTCTCTCCATTCTAAATTATAGTATATTTCGTTTTTCTATATTCATGGTTTTTTTCTATACACTCACACATCTTATAATTTGGAACTAAGTACGACTTGAATATGTATGTACTTATATAAAAGTAAAGACAAACCATTCTGTTGATGTATTGTTGAGTGCTCTGGCAATATCAATTAATATATATTTAGATAGTTTTATGTACTGTGCTGGGATGTATGTGTAATTTATTATTATGTACACATGGCAAAAGCATTCGATAGATTGATTCCTTGTAAGGATTTATATCTTACGTCATCGTTTAAATGCATTTTAGATGCTGGTTAGAGATACGCTATCTAATTCACATAAGTAGCTCATAAGTTGAACACAACTAGACATTTAAATAATTATAAGATTTCAATTCTAAATAAAACAGATTAAAAGTTGGCAGACTTTAAACGCCTAGCATGTTGTAGAGTAACTGCTTTCTATATATAATAGGCATGGCCATCGTCGGCTAGCTGCTAGATATATAGCTGATAGCCTCAGCGACGACACCTTTGAACATGGGTTCTGTTGCATGTGTCCGGCGCGACTGATCTCCGTCGCCGTCTCTCCTTCCCACCTCTCCCGGCCGCGGAGGTTGTTGTTGTTGACCTTGATTAGGTGGTCGACGAGGCGCTTCAGTTCCTGCAGCGGGAGGAGTGACGCCGGGGTCGAGTACACAGCAGCAGTGCGCCTGCTGTCTCAGCTCATCCACCTGGCCCAGCGTGAGGTGCACGAAGCCGCGTGGGGGAGCACCGCCACCAGGCGGCGCTCTCGGGGCAGCGAGCCGGACAGGTCCACACAGCCTCGGCCACGTTCTCGTGCAGCGCGCACCGGGAGCTGTACCAGGATGTGGACATTACGTCGCGCGACTTCAACAGCTCACTCGAGTGTTCAGTAGACAGACCCAAAATATAAAATAGTCTGACTAGATCCTATGTAAATGTTAGAATTGCATTTAGTTTTCCAACGAGATGGAGCGATATATAAGTGTGGTCGTAGCTAATTTGGATCCAAAACGTACATAAAACTAGTTCACCCATCTGTAGGTTCGTACACGTACTACTAGCATACACAATTACAAAATATTCCTACCAAGTTACTGCATAGTACATGCATGCACCGGCCTGTACTCATCAGCCGCCTACTATGCATGCATCTAGGCGTTGATGAACGGGGCGCCGGTGAGGTACTCCGTGAATGCGAGCGCGACGAGTCCGAGCATGGCGAAGCGTCCGTTCCAGAGCTCGGCGTCAGCACTCATGACGGCGTCGCTCCTGGCCTCGGCGCTGTCCCCTTGAGCAGCGGCACGAGCGACGCCACGGACAGCACGGCGGCCGTGGCCGCGAACCAGGCCAGCCCGTTGCCGCTCCCGGCCTGCGAGAGGAGGCCCCGCCGCGGGACGCCTCGACGGCGAGCGCGGACACGAAGCCCACCATGGCGAGACGGCCGTTGATGCGCTCCGGCGCAGGGCCGCTGAACGCCAGCGCGTCCCACAGCCCGGGGCTCGCCGCCTTGGTCGTCCTTGGCTCAACGTCCTCGCTCTGCGCCCTCACGACCAAGGCGCGGCGGCGCGGCGCGAGCGCAGACGACGACGCCGGGAAGGCGCCGGCACGACGCGCGCCTGCGGTGTTGAAGGCGAGGGAACTCATGGAGGTCATCACCGTTGCTGCCATTGCAGTGTATGTGAGGTGCTGTGGAGATCGATTCGTTGGCTCGTAGCGGCACGCTGTAGGGTCGATGGCTTTGTTGCTTTGCTTCAGTTTTCTTGCTGTCGTGTCGATCGTGTGCTAGCGGTGGATGGTTGGTTTGCCAGAGTGCGGGTGGCGGCTTTATAGGCGTGGGGAGCTAGAGCTAGGGGAGGTGGCTCACCTGCCCGTGACGACGAGGTGGGCGGCGGCGGCGGGGACACGTCGGCGGGAGATTCACGGCCGTCCGTTGTGGGTGATTGAGGCGCATTCAGGGCGAGTAGTGGGCTAGTGCTAGTACATGCAGGCGACGTGGAGGAAGGCACGATCGATCACCGGCGAACTGGGTGATGACGTCGCCGTGCATCGACGTGGACGGCCAGGCCGCCGCGCAGGTCGGCAACGGCGGCAAGGTGGCCGGCTGGCTCCTGTCGCCGAAAAGTAGCACAAGATAATTCCAGACTCAAGTGATGACATGCAGATGCAGGGAACAAGTGGCCAAGCAGGAAATGAGATTTAGGTACCGTACGCATGGATCCACGGGGATTCAAAGAACCCGGTTAAAATAAATCTCAAGATCCTAAAATCTCATCCAAACACTCCAGGATTTTAGAAGACTTTAACACACATCCACAGAATTCAAGAATCATCATATTACTTTTATCCAGAATTCGTATTTTAGAATCCAAGCCAAACACACCTTTTGGAACCAACTGCTGGCCTTGATCAAGCTATAACTAGCTAAGCTCCGGATGGCGGCAGATTTCCCCCAAACAGTCCAATTATTCCTCCGCGTCAGGAGCTAAAAGATCGACCACCTTAATACCTGTTTCAAAGATAGATATTTTGTATCTAACACAATAAAAGGTAGATGTTTTTCTCGCTTTTGGCGCCCCACGCGCGACAGGCAGTGGTAGAGTGCGCGCCTAATAATTGCGTCATTGTGCTGAAACTTTGGGTATTCAGGGAAGCCCTTGTTATTTCCAATAAGATTGCCCGATAATAGATCGATTCATCTAAAGCCCGCCTTGCTCGTTCCGCTCGCAATAGTCCTATTAATTCCCCTGGTAAAAACATTAGACATTCCATCTTCAGAAACCCTTACTTTTGATGTTACTTGGCGTATAATAATCTCTATATGTCTATTATGGATCTGTACCCCTTGGGATCAATAAACCTTTTGGATCTTATTAACCAAAGAGACGTTTTTGTTTGTCCTATTCGTGACCTCTCGTTCCATTATTGACTAGAAGAGTGCTTCACTACTACAACAGATCTTCACTGTCGACTCATCACTGCTGGTTTGTAACTTCAAAATCAGAAAATTATTTGGATCCCAAAAACTAGCAGTGAAGGCCCATATCACTGCTGGTTGGTGGCTTCAACCTGTTGCCTTGTGGCTTAAACCGGTATTGATATGTTATTGCCCGTTCGTGGCTTTAGCCAACAGTGATGTTGTGCTATCATTGCCGAACGTTGGTTTGAGCTGGCAGTGATAACTGCACAATTCAAAAGCCCAGTTTGTCCTCCTTCCCCTCCTATCCTAAGCACATTCATCCAGGAGGTGTGTTTTTCCCACCTCTTCCTCCATTATTGTCGACATTTTTTTACCAAAATGATCAATGGAGATCTTTGATTTTCAAGCATGGGCATGATCTTCTTGCTTGAAGGTTAGTAATAAGCATACACACTTTTGAATTTGTAGATTTTTCAATTATTTTGATGGCTAGATTGCTTGATTCTCATGCTAGTTGTCTCTCAATTTTAGAGAGCACTCTTTAATTGGATCTTGAGGAAGACATTCAAATTTGTTCCAAAAGGTTGGTGCTAGTTGTTTCTCAATTTTAGAGAGCACTATTCCACTAGATCGTGAGGAGGACATTCAAATTTGTTCCAAAAGGTTTGTTCCGAAAGGTTGGTTTGTATGAACCCATTTAAATTTCTAGCAAATTATATGATGTTTTTTTTTTTATGAATATCGGTATGTGATGCTTTAGTTCTTGTATGGAGTAGAGTTTTTCCAATTGGGTTACCAATTTCAATTTTGATAAGAACATCCATGTGACACCTAGCAACCCCCATTGTTTTGATCTGTGTTGTTGTTTATAAGTCTCTATTTTTTTTTTTTTTTTGTTACTAGTGTCTTCATATTTATGTGTCATGGAATAGAATAGTTCTTCTTCAAGATGGGGTGTTACTAATTTCAATTTTGATGAGGACAACCACATGACACCTATTTTCGGATATAATTGTTGTTCATGATTAAGTCTCTATTTTTTATTTCCTATACATAATTAGTTAGTCTCTCGTTTTTTATGTGGCAATGATATAATATTCTCTCTCTCTTTTTTTTTTTTTTTTTTTTTTTTTGCAGAGATGTATCGAGAATGTACATCTGACATCTATATATGTTTGCTGTTTGGTAGCCAATTTTGATCCAAAACTTTGCATAAAACTAGCTCGTCCAACTGTTGATAGGCTCGTACACGGAAGGTAGCACTACGCATACACGGTTACAAAATATGTTCCTACGAAGTTACTGCATACACATGCACCGGCCGGCTTTGTACCGAATCAGCCTGCAGGAAAAATCTAGGCGTTGATGAACGGGGCGCCGGTGAGGTACTCGGTGAATGCGAGCGCGACGAGTCCGAGCATGGCGAAGCGTCCGTTCCAGAGCTCGGCGTCGGCGCTCATGACGCCGCCGCTCCGGGCCTCGGCGCTGTCCCCCTTGAGGAGCGGCACCAGCGACGCCACCGACAGCACGGCGGCCGTGGCCGCGAACCAGGCGAGCCCGGAACCGCTGCCGGCCTGCGAGAGAGGAGGCCCCCGCCGCGGGACGCCTCGACGGCGAGCGCGGACACGAAGCCCACCATGGCGAGCCGGCCGTTGATGCGCTCCGGAGCTGGGCCGCTGAACGCCAGCGCGTCCCACAGCCCGGGGCTCGCCGCCTTCTTCGCCTTGGGCGGCGTTGGCTCAACGTCCTCGCTCTGCGCCCTCACGACCAAGGCGCGGCGGCGCGGCGCGAGCGCAGACGACGACGCCGGGAAGGCGCCGGCACGACGCGCGCCTGCGGTGGCGAAGGCGAGGGAACTCATGGAGGTCATCACCGTTGCTGCCATTGGAGTGTATGTGAGCTGCTGTGGAGATCGATTCGTGTGTGCTAGCTGTGGATGGTTGCCAGAGCGGGGTGGTGCCTTGCTTTATAGGCGTGGCCGCGTGGGGAGCTAGAGGTGGCTCACCTACCCGTGACGACGAGGTGGGAGGCCGCGGCGGGGGACACGTCGGCGGGAGATCCACGGCCGTCGGTTGTTGGTGATTGAGGCGCATTCAGGCGAGAGTAGTGGGCTAGTGCTAGTACATGCAGGCGACGTGGAGGAAGGCACGATCGATCACGGGCGAACTGGGTGATGGCGTCGCCGTGCATCGACGTGGACGGCCAGGCCGCCGCGCAGGTAGGCAACGGCGAGGTGGCCGCCCGGCTCCCGTCGGCGAAAAGTGGCAGAAGAAGATTCCAGACTAGACTATAGAGCCACGCAGGAAAAGAGCTCTGGAGACGTGTAGCTTACGACTTCAGTATACGAGGATCAAGTGATGACATGCAGATGCAGGGAACAAGTGGCCAAGCAGGAAATACTAGATAGCGGACCCAAGCATATGACTTGTCAAGACTTTACAGCATGCTCTGGATATCAGAATGCTCAATGAAAGTCTTGGACTTTCAAGCATGGACATATAGATGTACAATGGGCCGTGCCGGCACGGCCCGCGGCCCGATCGGGCGGCACGACACGACACGGTGCGGGCCACTACGGGCTACGGGCGACCCGGGCGATGCCACCACCGTGCTACGGGCCGAGGCGCCGCCCATGGCACGGTCCGCGGGCCATTTTCCCGGCCGTGCCGCCGCCGTGGAGCCCGGCATCTCGGGCCGGCCCGAAGCCCGCCAACAGCAATAACTTTGTTTTCACAGATCACAAGTTTTCACAGATCACAATTCACAAGTATAGATTGACAGATTCAAAGCAAAACAAAGCTGACAGATTCACAAGTGTAAATCAAGTTTTCACAGATCACAAGTGTAAATTGACAGATTCAAAGCAAAGTTGACAGATTCAAAGCAAAGTTGACAATCCAAATTTTCAAAATGAGCTGTGTGCAATGCTGCCTCATTAAAAACCTTTCTAGGTAAACCCACCCTTGTGGGAGAAACCCTAGAAAGGAAAAGAGTACAGCACAGCTCAAAATTTATTCAAAGTTTCAAGTTTCATGTTTCAAACATGTTAACAGCTAGCCCTATTATATTAGCCAACTCAGTGGCACCAACAGGAAACATACAAGTCACAGCAAAAGCATACTCTCAAAATCACAAAGTCCAGGTTGATTGCTCTATTGCTCCAAGACTTGCAATGTAACCAAAAGTCCAGCACTGCAAGCTGCAATAGAAAACAAACTTGTTAGTTCAAATTCAAGTTGAAATTGTGAACAGCTATCAGGAAACAAACATACATCTTATTCTTACCTTCTTCCAGTGCACTCTATCCACCAGTGCTATGGGAGCCTCCGCTGTACCCATTTGCGGGCCGCCGGTGCCGCCGCCGCCGTATTTGCGCATTATTTGCCGGGCCGCCGGTGCCGCCGCCACCGCCATCTTGTTCAGCGGGAGGATCACCAATGTACATGTTCTTGAACAGATCTTCCAAGTCCTTGTCCACCACCGCATGCTCTCCTTCCTTGTTGCTTGGTCCCGGTCCTTGATGCAGGTGAGCATCTCCACATGCTCAGGTAGAAGGCGACGCCGGCGGTCTTCAAGAATCCTACCCGTCCAAGCTAAAACACGACTCGAAGACACAGTAGAAGCGAGGGACAGCCATGATATCTCGAGCTACAATAGACGAACAGGATAAGTTTGCTTGTGATCACGCCACCAAAGCAATATGTCAAAGTTAGGATCAGCCCATGACACAGAATCACTGTCTAGGTAAGCTGTAAGCTCACTAACAGCAGATGTAGTACTAGATGGAGTTTGGGATGAGGACTCAAAGATCCTTCCCCATCTATTAGCAGCACCAGATGGAGGAAGCATTGACCTTTGAGCCCTAGCTGTACCAGTCCCATTCCCATATTTCTCCTGATACTTGCAAAACAATCTTGTCAGCTCAGTTTTAACATCACCATAGTAAAGACTGTAATCAGTATTAAGTGCCTTACCAAGAAGTTCTAAGGCTCTGTGAAAGCCTTTCATCTTACCTCTAGGATCAAGAATCATTGCATATGAATAAAGCAAAGGTATTTTCTCCCAATACTTAAGAAATTTGGCCTTCATAGGCCTTGCAACTGGTCTGAAATGTTCATTGCTCTCAGCTTTTTGCAAATGCTCAGCAATTTCAAACATTTGGTGTAACACAAGTGGAGCAGTAGGATAGTACACACAAGAAAGAATAACAGTGGACTCATAGAAAACTTTTAAGAATTTAAACATATGTTCAGCAACATACCAATGCACAGGAGTCAACAACTCAGAGCCATAATTGGAATTAATGAAAACAGTAAAGACTTCCTTGTAAGGAATCAAGTGCTTAAGCATCAGGAAAGTAGAATTCCATCTAACACGAATCTTATTCTCTTTTACCTCATGAAAGTAGTCCCACACATCATAACGCTTACCAGTGGTGTTAGTGTCATCAGCATCGTCATCATCACCGGCATCGACATCGATGACTGCATCGAGATCGACACCCCAGGCGGCCGCATCCTCGCGGAGGTCGTTGTCGCCCTCGACCTCCGATCGATCGTCGTCCGAACAGCGGCACGAGTCCTCGCCGCCGCCGGTTCTGGACGCCGATGAACCGCATCCAAGCCCTCGCGTTGCGAGGACATCACCACCGCCGGACGAGCCGGGCGAGGAGGACGACCCACCCCGGCCCGCACCTCCGGCACCGCCCTCAACGCTTTTTGGCGGCCCGGCCATCTCCACCCGGGAGGAGGAAGAGGCGACGCCGTGCACGAACCCGCAAGGAGAAAGGTCCGATCGAGAAGAGAAGCAGAAGCAAAGATGGAAGAGAAGAGAAAAGAGGAGATGGCCAGGCCGCTTGCCGCTAACCTACGGTGGAGCCCGGTGCCGGAGTTGCAAAGGTCGCCGGAGATTGAGAAGGGTCGGATCCGACGAGGACGGAGGAAGGAGAGGAGAGTAGGAGTACTCACATGGCCGACGGAGAGAACAAGAGGGAGAGAGAGGAGAAAGGAGAGGAGAAAGTAAGGAGAAAAGACAGAGGTCACCGGATCGCCGGCGAGGTGACCAGATCCGACGGAGAGGCGAGCTGCGACGGCGGCGGCGCGGCGGATCCGTCGACAGGGTCACCCGTTAGGTCGACGAGCGAGGAGGAGAGCGAGTGGCGGCGGGGGGTGGAACGAAATGGATTAGGGTTCGGCCGGTGGGGGTGGAACGGGACGCGCCTGGCTTATATATGGCAACCAGCCGTTGGGCCGGCCGCCACCGGGCCGACTCCCTCCACCGGCCGGACCAAGGCCGTGTTGCGGGCTGAGTCGACGCCCATGGCCCGGTCCGGCGCGGGCGGGCCGCCCGTGGCACGCACATGTCGGGCCGGGCCGGGCAAAAGTCGGGCCACGGACCGGGCCGATTTTCGCGGCCGACGTACAACTTTACATGGACATGATCTTTTTGCTTTAAGGTTAGCAAGGGGCGCCCCCCGCCCCTAAGCCGCGCGGGCTGTGCAACGGCCTCCAAAATGAAGGGGCCTCAAGATTTACTAAGTATACCCTAAGTATGTATAGCAATTATGGGCTTTCTTTAAACTACAAATTCAACAACAACTGTATTTTTTGGTCCATAAACGCGGCCTTGTACACCTGAGATGAGTTCACGACTCCACCAAACGTGCTAGCTACTTCGTTTTGGGAGACCACAGCCGCAACAATTCCAATTCTTTTTCATGCATGCTTCATCACTACGCCCGTCCTACTCCTTTTTATTTTCCATTCCATCAGCGCCGCCGTTGGTTGTGCATCAAGACCTAGTCCCAAACCTATATCAAAGACATAGAGATATAGGACACAAGCATATGACTTGTCAAGACTTTACAGCACTCCCCATTTCACCACATTGCCACAGGTCAGAGCATATGAATCAGGGAATAAAAGCACGCATTCATTTTCATGTTTAGGTAGTAGAGATTAGGCCTCCACTGATTTTTTTTTTTTCGTGCGGGGCCTCCCATTTTGGTGGGGACGCCCTTGAGGTTAGTAACAAGGGTCCACTCCTTCGAATTTGTAGCTTTTAAATTGTTTTGATATCTACGTTGCTTGATTCCCATGCTTCCATTTTAGAGAGCAATTCTTTTTTGAGGGATTCAGTGCGGAAAACTCCCCACATAATCTTTTTCATTAATAATAAGTTCCATGAAAAATTACAAATGCACAAGAGGTGCAAAAACTTTTTGGAGCAGTCAATGCTGACTGAGGGGCCTGCACGGCTGACTTTGGCTTTGATGCAAATCAATCCAATATGCTCTTTGAAGTGAATTTTCCAGCTGGTGATGGAGCAAGGTTTATTATAAAAAATTAGATCATTCCTGGAATTCCAAATAGACCAGTAAGCTGAAACAATGACCTCTCTAAAAAAGTTTCTTCCAAAGTCAAGTCTAGACTGAATAATCATGTCTAGTAGGGGTAGAGACAGGTTCCAAACCACACCAAGAATATTCCAGCAAGATTGACTGAAAGGGCATTCAAAGAACAGGTGCATGATATCCATTGAAGTTGCAGATGGCGTAGGAATAAGTTGGGAGGAACACATTCTTTCTCTTAAGTGGCCCCCTTGTGTTCAATCTGTCCTTGAGGAGTAACCATAAGAAGAATTTTTGTTTTCCAAGATTGTCACCAGCCCACAGCCATTTGAAGAGAGGAGAGGCCTCCTGATGTCCATTAATAGTTTATAGGCTCTCTTTGGGATGTAGGAGGAAGAGTTCCAGATGTAGTGCCATTGATCTGGGCCAGAAGGATCCCAATTAAAAGATCCTAGGAAAGATTCCAAGTCTTGGAGCTCAAGAAGGGCCTCAGTTGAAAGTGGAAGAGAAAAATTTCTGCTATCTTCATCATTCTCAAGGAAGAATTTAATGGAGCATTTTTATTCTTTTTAGCAAAGGAGAAGAGCTTTTGGGTATTTTTCTTTTTCAAGCAAGAGTCACTCCAAAGATTAGACCAGAAAAGTGTGGAATTGCCACGAGGAGGGAACACATCTTGCAATGCTAGTTTGAGAATATCCCTCCACCAAAATGATCCAGCAGGGCTTCTAGCATGTGGAGGAGTATTATTGTTGGAATAGAGTTTATCCCAGGTCAACTTTACCCATGGCACATCAACATGATTGTAAAACTTATCGAGGAACTTTAGTAGTAAGGTTTTGTTCTGAGTTTGGATATCAATGATGCCAAGTCCACCTTCCTCTTTGGATCTACAAGCAGGCTACCAAGCAGCTAAGCACTTACCTCTTCTATTAATATCTCCTCCACTCCAGAGACAATGCTTTCTATATTTATCAACTTGCTCAATTACTGGAGGACAATTGAATCTCGAAGAAGGCATTCAAATTGTGGTGAATCCATCTTCCAAAAGGTTAGTCTGTATATGAACACATTTAAATTACTTGCAAATTACATGGTGTTTTTTATGACTTTTAGTTCTTGTATGGAGTAGAGTAAATAGGGTTACCAATTTCAGTTTTGATAAGCACATCCATGTGGCACCAAGCAATCCATTGTTTTGAGCTATAATATAATTTATGATAAAGTCTTCATTTTTTTGTAATTAGTCTCTCCATTTTTGTGTGGCAGGAAATAGAATAGTTCTTTTTAAGATGGGGTTACTATTTCAATTTTGATGAGCACAACCACATGACGCCTATCAACCCATTGTTTTGAGCTACAATTGTTGTTCACGATTAAATCGCCAATTTCTATTTTCCTATACATAATTAGTCTCCCATTTTTATGTAGAATGAAGTAGAATAATTTTTCGTTGTCTCGCTCCAATATAAATGTTAGAATTGCACTTCCTCGGACCGGATGAAGTGATATGTATGTTTGGTCGCTACTTTTACACTAATTTTATGTTTGGTAGCTAATTTTGTTCCAAAACATGCATAAAACAAGCTCGGACTAGTCTACATAGGCTCGTACACAGAAGTAGCACTACTGGCATACACGGTTATAAAACACAAGCTCGTACAACTCTACATAGGCTCGTACAACTCTACCAGCCTGTTAAAAAAAATCTAGGCGTTGATGAACGGGGCGCCGGTGAGGTACTCGGTGAATGCGAGCGCGACGAGTCCGAGCATGGCGAAGCGTCCGTTCCAGAGCTCGGCGTCAGCACTCATGACGGCGCCGCTCCTGGCCTCGGCGCTGTCCCCTTGAGCAGCGGCACGAGTGACGCCACGGAGAGCACGGCGGCCGTGGCCGCGAACCAGGCGAGCCCGTTGCCGCTGCCGGCCTGCGAGAGGAGGCCCCCGCCGCGGGACGCCTCGACGGCGAGCGCGGACACGAAGCCCACCATGGCGAGCCGGCCGTTGATGCGCTCCGGAGCTGGGCCGCTGAACGCCAGCGCGTCCCACAGCCCGACCTTCTTCGCCTTGGTCGTCGTTGGCTCAACGTCCTCGCTCTGCGCCCTCACGACCAAGGCGCGGCGGCTCGGCGTGAGCGTAGACGACGATGACGCCGGGAAGGCGCCGGCACGACGAAGCGCGCCCGCGGTGGCGAAGGCGAGGGAACTCATGGAGGTCATCACCGTTGCTGCCATTGGAGTGTATGTGAGGTGCTGTGGAGATCGATTCGTTGGCTCGTAGCAGCACGCTGTAGGCCGGGTCGATGTTTTTGTTGCTTTGCTTTGTGTGCTAGTTGTGGATGGTTGCCAGAGTGCGGGTGGCGGCTTTATAGGCGTGGCCGCGTGGGAAGCTAGATAGAGCTAGGAGAGGTGGCTCACCTGCCCGTGACGACGAGGTGGGCGGCCGCGGCGGGGACACGTCGGCGGGAGATTCACGGCCGTCGGCTGTTGGTGATTGAGGCGCATTCAGGCGAGAGTAGTGGGCTAGTGCCTGTGCTAGTACATGCAGGCGACGTGGAGGAAGGCACGATCGATCAGGGGCGAACTGGGTGATGGTGTCGCCGTGCATCGACGTGGACGGCCAGGCCGCCGCGCAGGTCGGCAACGGCGGCAAGGTGGCCGGCCGGCTCCTGTCGCCGAAAAGTAGCACAAGATTATTCCAGACTTAAGTGATGACATGCAGATGCAGGGAAGTAGTGGCTCGAATGAGTGAACCCGATTATTAGAAGTGAGATTCAGGTACCGTACGTTTGGATACACAAGGATTCTAAAAGAACCCGGATAAAACAAATCTATTCTAAAGTCTCATCCAACCATCCTAGGATCTTAGACACACACGAACACATAATCTAAGAAAGATTACAGATTATTTTTAGAATTCGGATTGTCCAAACCAATCGAAACATGCTCTTAAACTTCTGGAATCTGTCGAGCCTCGATCAGCTATAACGAGCTAAGCTCCTAATTATAACTGAAATTAAAAACTATTCATATCACTAATTCTACTTCAAGCATATCACTGCCGACGGTGATATCACTAATTCCACGCAACAGATTTTCAGTTCCGCTTATTACCTTCAAATTTAAAAATAATCTAGTTTCACAAAAGACCGACAGTGGACTTCTTCATATCACTGCCGACGGTGGCACAGTGATATGTTACTACTGGTTCGTGGTTTCAGCCAATAGTGATGTTGTGCCATCAGCCTATCACTGATAGTATGTTGGCTTGAGCCCGCGGTGATAGCTGCACAATGCAAAGCCACATCGTCCTACTTCCTCCCTCCCAACTGAGCACACTTATCCAAGAGGAGAATTTTCGCCACCTCTCCCTTCATTGTTGTGGTCATATATATTTTTCACTAAAATGTTTAGTGGAGATCTTGGACTTTCAAGCATAGGCACGATCTTCGTGCTTGGCGGTTAGTAACAAACACCCACTTTTTCAACTTTGTAGCTTTTCAATAGTTTTGATTACTAGATTGCTTCTTAGAAGAAAGATGACTAGATTGCTTGATTCCCATACTAGTTTTTTTTTTTCTCCATTTTAGAGAGCACTTTTTAATTGGATCATGAGGAAGGCATTCAAATTATGGTGAACCCATCTTCCAAAAGATTCGTGCCTAAAACCCAATTTAATTCCTAGCAAATTATATGGTGGTTTCGATGATTGTTAGTATGTGATGCTTTAGTTGTAGCACCCTATTTGCTTGAACTTATCAGTCAGATTACAATATTTTTCTCTAACAACAAAATTGCATCAATCGTAGAAACACCTCGAATATATAGCCCGTAGAGCTTTTGAATAGAGTTACCAATTTCAATTTAACGAGCACGAACCATTATATTGAATGTTGTTCATGCTTAAGTCTCCTATTTTGTTTTTATATGTTTAGTCTCTCTATTTTTATGTGGCACAAAATATACTAATTGTTATTCAAGTTGGGGCTACCAAAATTTCAATTTTGAGGAGCACATACATGTGAAACCTGCCAACCCATTGTTTTGAGTTACAAAAGTTGTTCATGATTAAATCTCCAATTTTTTTCCTATATATAATTAGTCTCTCTATTTTTATGTGGCATTCATGAAGTAGAATAATTGTCTTTTAAAAGAGGTTTATAAATTTCAGTTTTAAAAAGCACATCCATGTGACACCTAGCAACATGAATTTCTGTTATGAAAGGTTCATTATTTTTTATTTTCAAATAATTAGTGTCTTCTCATTTTGCATGAAGTAGAATAGTTTTTCTTGACATAGATGGATCAGAGGGTGGATCGATGTGCGTCTGGCATCTGCAGATGAAGTAATATACTTTTTTTATTTTTACTTATTAAATTAAATACATTAATATTTTTATATATTTGGTTAATTAAATACAAAAAATAGTTTGACTCGCTCCTATTAAATGTTAGAATTAATTGCATTTCTTTACTACGGATGGAGTGATATATATATGTTTCGCAGCCAATTTTGATCCAGAACGTGCATAAAACTAGCTCGTAACCGAAGGCAGTACTACTGCAAAATCTACAAAAATACAGTATATTCCTACGAAGTTACTGCTTACGAGTACATGGACTGGTTGGACCCAATCAACCTGTAAACAAAACAATCTAGGCGTTGATGAACGGGGCGCCGGTGAGGTACTCCGTGAATGCGAGCGCGACGAGTCCAAGCATGGCGAAGCGTCCGTTCCAGAGCTCGGCGTCGGCGCTCATGATGCCGCCGCTTCTGGCCTCGGCGCTGTCCCCTTGAGCAGCGGCACGAGCGACGCCACGGAGAGCACGGCGGCCGTGGCCGCGAACCAGGCGAGCCCGGACCCGCTCCCGGCCTGCGAGAGGAGGCCCCCGCCGCGGGACGCCTCGACGGCGAGCGCGGACACGAAGCCCACCATGGCGAGCCGGCCGTTGATGCGCTCTCGGAGCTGGGCCGCTGAACGCCAGCGCGTCCCACAGCCCGGGGCTCGCCGCCTTCTTCGCCTTGGGCGTCGGGGTAGTAGCCGCCGCCGGAGAAGGCGTTGTTGTCGTGTCCTCTGTTGTTGGCTCAGCGTCCTCGTTCTGCGCCCTCACGACCAAGGCGCGGCGTCGTGGCGCGAGCGCGACGACGACGACGGGAGGCGTACCGCCGGGAACGCGCCGGAACTTGCTCCGGTGGTGGCGAAGGCGAGGGAGCTCGTAGAGGCCATCACGGTTGCTGCCATTGGAGAGAGAGTGTGTATGAGGTGCGTTGGAGATCGAGTCGTTGGCTCGTTGCAGTGGCTTTTGTTGCTTTGCTTCACTTTTCTCGGTGTCGAGTGCTGTGGATGGTTGCCAGAGTGAGTGCGGGTGGCGGCTTTATAGATAGAGCTGGAGCTTGGTGAGGGTGGCTGGCTCACCCGCCCGTGACGACGAGGTGGGCGGCGGCGGCGTGGGACACGTCGGCGGGAGATTCACGGCCGTAGGTTGGGTGAGGCAAATGCAGATGCAGGCGAGAGTAGATGGCTAGCACTGCCACTCTGCTAGGCGACGTGGAGTGAGGCAGGATCACGGGCGAACTGGGTGGTTGGCGTCGCCATCGACGTGGACGCCCAGGCCGCCGCGCAGCTTGGCATGGGCGAGGTGGCCGGCCGGCTCGCCGCTCCCGTCGGTCGCTGAAAAGTGGCAGGACGTTCCAGAACTATATGGGGAGAGTGTCGGAGAGACGTGTAGTGGTTACGAGTAACGAGGATCAAGTGGCGACATAGTGATACAGATGCTGTTACGATACAAGTGGCCAACAAGCAGGAGATGATCCTAGAGAGGTGCACCGTGCACGTACGACGTTCGTTCTTTCTGGTTTAAACCCGATTAGGGGTGAGATTCAAACTTCTGGAACCTGGTGCTGAGCTCCGACGACGGCAAGCGGATTTCTTGTTTCTGCTCTACGGCGACCTCATCACAAAATGCCTTCTGTTGGGTAGTTAATCAGTGTTTTACTATCCGACACACAGATGTTTGGGGAGATCGACTAAAAAAATCGGGGTAGACTTTTTGAAATGTCAATATTACCCATGCATTGCTTGTTGTGGGCCCCATGTTTTTGTGCTTTTCTTAAAGATGGTGAATAATCCTTGAACAGCTTGTCGTGTTATCAAAAAATTATTACATTAATTAATGTTTTTTTTTGCCAGAGCCGTATTCGATTAATATACTAATAAGTAAAAGTCAGAAACTATCTCATACAGTACATTACAGTGAGGGCATGAAGACGACAAAAGTTATAATAAAGTCATTAGAGACTCGTGGTCATCTTCATTCCCACACGTAACCAAAGGATTTCCAAAAATTGGAGATAATAAAGTCATTGGAGAGTCGTGTTCATCTTCATCCCCACAAGTAACAAAAAAGTTTTTTTTTTTTTGTTAATTTATCCACAATGCTGTAATTAATCATTGTATAGTATCAGTAAGTCAACTACAAAATTATGGTATAAATTGACACACAAATACAATTAACAATAATCAATTCCATAGTATGATAATTACAAAATTATGATCTAAATTGACACAATGATGTATGGATCTTGAAGGAAGATCAAAAGATCACACCATCGCCAAAAATTACAGATTTCAGGCGTATGCAATTTTTTAGGAGAAGTGAAACAAATTGTTTGATCTGCGGTTTTTTTATCCACAATGTGTGGGATTTATATTAGGAAATGATTGAAATTACAGCCACGCATTACGATACAAGGGACACTAGTGAAGAATACAAAAGTACAAAACCAATACCAGCTATTGAGGAGCTCAATCCTCTCTCTTGACGCCAAAGGCAAATCGGCGTTAGAGAAGTCGCTCACCCTTTCTTTTAGTCTTGCAATAGTATAGAAAGGGGAAGTATTAGTTAATCCCTCTAGCTCTAATTCCTTTTTTTGATTAAAAAAGCTCTAATTGCTTTTCATTAATTAGTAAAACAATTTATTTTATTTTATACGTACTAAAGCTTATTTAGAATTGATTATGTTAACAAATACTTGTTCTCTTTCAAATTATAACCCATTTTGACTTTCATTATATCCATTTTGTTTTTTTTTACAAGAATATCCATTTTGTTATGCTTCCAAAACCACTACACTGTTGTCAAACGTTCATTATGTTAACAAGTACTATTTCATCCAAAACAAACCCATAAAGTGAAGAAAGTTCATTTTTCAACTAGGCGGGAAACTGAAATTTGGTATCAGGATTTTGCAGGGATCGGAGATCGACAATACAATTTGTCAAACGAGTGTTTATATTCCTCATATTTTTGAGTTTTCATCCCTGTAAACTACCGTAATTACATACGCGTATACAAGTTCTTTTACAAACGTACTACTAGCTACAACTGTACGCCTGCCGTATTTACACGTTGACGAAGGGCGCGCCGGTAAGGTACTCGGTGACGGCGAGCGCGACGAGGCCGAGCATGGCGAGGCGTCCGTTCCAGAGCTCGGCGTCGGCGGTCATGAACCCGCCGCTCCTGCTCTCGGCGCTCTCCCCTGGAGCAGCGGCACCAGCGACGCGGCGGAGAGGACGACGGCGGTGTACGCGAACCACGCGAGCCCCGCGCCGTTGCCGGCCTGCGACAGGAGGCCGTCGCCGCGGGTGGCCTCCACGGCCAGCGCCGACACGAAGCCCACCATGGCCAGCCGACCGTTGATCCGCTCCGGCCCCGGACCAGTGAACGCCAGCGCGTCCCAGATCCCCGGCTCCTTCTTTGGAGAAGCAGCCGACGCGGCGGGCTTGGGCGTGTCGTCGGTCTCCTGGGCGGCCCTGACGAGCATCGCGCGGCGGCGCGGCGCGATGACTGCACGCCTGGCCGCTGCTGGGTGCTGGGAGGTGGGAAGCTTCCGGCGCGCGCGCCGGGGGCGAAGAAGGCGAGGAGCTCACTGTGGTCGCCATCGGAAGTTCACGTACGTAGGTGAACTAGATTGCCCGGCTGGCCGGTCGCCGTTGAAAGAAGAGAACTGCTGGCTGCGGCACACGGATCGAAGTAGCTGCGGCTTGCTTGTGCTGCTGTTGTACTGGCTGCACTATGGCTGGTTGGGGCTTGGGAGTGAGATGCATGGAGGCTTTATAGAGGTATAGGGGAGGGCGCCCGTGACGAGGTTGGCCGTCGTGGCCGCGGCGAGGGCCACGTCGGCGGGCGATTCACGGCCGTGAATTCAGGTGCTAGCAAGGGCAATCTAGCAACGTTGGCTGTGGGTGTGGCCGCGTCGTCGTCAACGACGTGGACGGCCAGGCCGCCATGCATGCCGATGCAGAGTTTCGCAGGGATAGGTGGCTCGCTCCTTCTCCAAAGAAGTGGGGGAATGTTCCAGAACCACACTGTTATCGTGTTATCGTGTACAAGGCGGCATAAAAGGACGGATCTGTGGCCGATAATTTGGGTTTAACTTTAACATCCTACCAATTTTCGGCTTACTGATTATCAGTTAGTGATGTTACGAGCTTATCTTTCGATGTATCACTAATGCTCGGGTAGTCTGTCGCGTGTTGGATGTGGCAACGTCGTCGTACACGTACTGACGAAGAGTTTCCCCGTACGTTTCGTGCTTCTCACCAGACAGAACATACGAGAAAAATAGATTACATTACTGATAAGAGCTACGGAAAATCGTTGGATGATAACTCTTTTACGTGTTCTCGTACTTGGCCTTGTAACATGATGATAATTTAGTCACGATGATTTTATAAACATTAACCAATAAATTAATGACGCAGAACTTTTGTGTGTATTATACATACTATATACGACGTTTGCCATCTCAATAAATTCAGTCTGTGTGTATTATTAACCAATGCAATAAATTAATTTAGAATTGCAATCTCACCTGCTAAGTTGAGTAGCATTCACTTTTCATCCCCTTTGTGTGAACGACCACTACCAGAATCCTGAATTGGCTTTGAGGGGCGAAAAAAACCGTCAAGGAGGAAAGGGGAAAACCGCCTTGAAATGATCCTTTGGCCATAAACCGTCGACGATGTTCTCTATAGCCTATGAATGCAACCTTCCCTCTTATCATCTGTCATCACTCATCTCAATCTAATTTCCTTGAGTTGTCTCAAATGAATCCAGATATGTATGCCATGTTCCTGAACGAAATTGAAAGTGTTGAACGTTGACAATGACATCAAGTTCCTCAAATTGGTCAAGACGCGTATTACCCATCTTGAACTTTTGAATAGTACGTACATTCTGGCAATCATGGTTTTCAATACAAGATCGTCCAGCCAAAACAACTCCTCCTATCCTAAACCGTTTTGGTACACAATGTTGAATATTTAGTCAATTTACGAGGTGCATTAATCCATAAAAACAATGATAAACATACTAACATGACTATTTTAATAGCATCATTCTCAGACTTGCTACCACAACAAGTAACAGATACTATGCATACCAAAATCGCAGAATACAGTAAAGCAATAAGAGTATGCGAAGTAGCCTTATACCCTTGGGTAAGGCTGCCGGTGCCCGCAGCAGCAACATCACCAGAAACCATGTTGTTGTTGTCGCCATTGTTATTTGCAGTGGCTCCTCGTCTGCCACCGCTGTTTGCAGTGACACTCGTCTATGCCATGGTCGGAGTAGTGGCGCTCGCAACGGAGAGAGAAGGTTCCGCCTACCCGTGTAGGGAATGTGGACAGAGTGGTTGGGTGGTCCAGAAACCACGTTGTTGTTGTCACCATCACTGTTTGCAGTGGCACTCCTCGTCTGTGCCATGGTTGGAGTAGTGGCGCTCCCCCAAAAGCAAATTTCTGCCTACCCGTGCAGGGAACGTGGACAGAGTGGTTGGGGTTGTAGGTTGGGCGTCACATGTGGATCCACAAGTCTCCATTTGAACTTGTCCTCATAAGAATCTCATGACCCACTATTTAAGTTGATTACCTCGTTAGCGAAATCACCATGTGGTACTAATTCTGTTTCCACTTAGCACTAATTGTGGACCTTTGAAGCTCTATTGATTAATTGAGGATTAATTATGGGCTGGCCCATTTAATCCAACACACAATTAATTCAGTACCCCCTTATTTCATCTAAGAAACTTGTACACGCAACACACACCACACACGAGCACACACACACCACACACGAGCACACACACACCACACACGAGCACACACACACCACAACAGATAAATACTACATAGTACAGGGGCGCGCGCGCGCGCGCACACACACACGGACACACTCACACGTGTGTGTTTCCATGAAAATTTGTTTGTGTTCTATTATGAGCACGGGTGCGGTGGACAGGGACGGTTAAGGCCACCGCTTCCTCCTCTAGCCGTGGACGAGCCTCAGTCGTCCTTGTCCATGGGCCATGGTGATGCCACCACCAAAGCAAGTGCCGAGGATTGTAAGAAAGGTGCTTGTTTGTCCCCAAGGAAATGTCGGCAGCTCGATCGGTGACCAACACAGGGGAGGTGTGGCTTCCCCTACCACTGGAGCCGGAGGTCGCTGGAGGACAACGGTGATGAGGAGCTAGAACCGGGCAAGATTCCGCCTGAGAAGCCTGCCGCTGGCTACAACGTGGATCCTACTGCCCATGGATCCTTACTGGGACGACAAGGGAGAGATGGAGATGGCGGGGGGGAACGAAGAAGCCGCCAAGACCATAGCCGGGGAGCCCGGAGCTGAAATGTCTGCTGAGGAGGAGAAGAGGAGGAGGGAGGTGTTGGTTGGCGGGCTCAGCCGGGACGCCATGGAGGACTTTAGGGCCGCACTCTCGGCAAGTCGGCATCTAGCGATATCACTCAGGTCCTGATGTTCATGGATAGGACCACCAGCACAAACAAGGCTACTGATTCGTGGCCTACCGTGACGCCGCCATGGCCAGCAAGGTCGTCGCCGAGTTCGTGGCCTAACATGATGGTATTATTAAGCTTTATTTGCTTTTTTCTGATCTCATGCATGCTCCATGAATATTGACTGTTAACCATGTTCTCTGAAACACCATCATAAGATTTGTGGGGGAAACCATGCCGAGTTGCTGTCCCTGAAGGGGGAATGACAAAAAAAAATGCTCAAAGTGAGTTATTTCTCTTTAAAATTCCAACCATCTTGTTATTCATTAATTTCATAGTTAGGAGTATCGATTTGCATCACTTATATATAGTTACCCATCTCAATTATCTTCTTGGTATGTTGCTCAAACCTACATATACGTATATATCAGCAAGTTAAACATGCTGAGATATCTGAATGGGCCATGCATAACCATCCACGTGATCAAGTGTTTGGTCCATTAATTATCCATGGTCAACTCAATTTATTGGATGAGCCAAACATGGAGCTCAATAAAGTCCAAACGTTGGCTTGCAATATTAAATCCTCACATACAAATGGCCATCTGAGTCCATATAACCGAGAGTAGCTCAAATTACGTTGGCATATATATAGAAGATGTTAAGTAATCTTATGCCAAGATTTCATCGTATACAATCTATACATACGCATACATAGTAGGACGCCTCACACATCTTGTCTCCTGGCCTACTTCATCCCAACAAGCACCACACATCATGCAAACAAGCCTAAGTGGTTATGTCCATTATATTGTTGGCTACCTTCGGCTTTGCCCAATACCCATCACTGGCAATCACTTGAAGCCATAGTCGCGGTGAGTCTGCAATATCCTAACTGACATGGGTCAAAATGCTGATCAATTAGGTGTGCGCTGTTGCGCCCTCACGCGCCAATCACATGTAACTATATTATATAGACACGCACACACGTACTCGCAGACACACCCACACAGGCACACACACTACACATGCGCGTGTGTGCACACGAACCACACACGCATGCCCCCACACACACACCACTACAAGAAGTGGTTCATTTCTTAACGCTTCACTTTGGTCATAATACACGAAATTTTCGTCATAAATTTCGTTTATGACATTAGGTTAGTGAAAATGCTCACATGCAGAAATGTGTCTCACAAAATACAATTTATGGCAATTGCATCTTTATCATCTTTCACACAAGCATGATAGTTATATATGAGCAAAAGGCCCGAGGCACAGAGATTTGGATCAACCCAAGCATGACCCATTTCTATTCGTGCTCGGGTCAGCCCGAAGCCCGCTCCAGGCCATGCCTGGCCCGCCACCACAGCCCACCAGGCGGCACGGCTCGAAACAAAATTAACACAGGCCTAATGCATGGCTCGGGTGACCACCAAGGCCTGCTAACTCCCTGCCTGCTCGGAGCCCATATTCTAACCCTAACTCATTTTTTCGTATCCCCTCCCCCCCACCACCACCGCACTCGACACTTCCTCGTTTCGCAGACGTGACTCGTCGCCCCCTATGTGCTTACGACCCACCGCAACCACCTCCGCGCCGGGCGCCCGATCGCCCTCAACCTCCGCCAGGGTTGGAGCCAAGGAGGGCACCGACGGTGTCACCTGTTGGCCACGCCCTGCTGAGGCACTCTGGATTAGCCACCATGCATGGGCCTGGCCACCGGACATGGGGACGGGGGGCCATGGCCGCCAATCTAAGCAGGGTGTGGGGAAGTGTTGGAAGGGGGCAGAGTGTGTGTGAAACATAGTGTTGTGTCCGAAGTATTTAACGCTAACTTGGGTAGAAGTAAAGAGAAATTGGACTAAAATAGTATGCATTGTTGTGCAAGGACGACATCGAGATCTAACAGTTGGGTCATGGCCTGGGACACATTTGAGCTTGTAACATTGTTTCCACCCCTATTTGCAATTAGCTCCTCTTCAACATGATGGGTGTGAGCTCTCAAAACTGATAGATGTGGAGGTTAACCATTTCTTGCCCTTTTGCAATCAAATCATTGTCTCTAGGATCGTGACTCTCCATGCACATTATCTCCTAGAAGAGTAGTAAGCTGCATAGGCCTTGTCACTCGCCAGGGCCGCGCTCTCGGCGTTCGGCGATATCACTCAGGTCCGAATGATCATGGATAGGACCACCAGTAGGAACAAAGGCTACTGCTTCGTGTCCTACCGTCTATACACCCCCATTCGTTCTTCTATTAATCACAACTAGATGTCAGATTCATCACCAACGGTCATTTTGCCAGCTAACCTGACGCGGGCGGGACATTGATTACGCGTATCAACCCGCCCTTTTCCTTGTGGCCGTCCAACTGACATGGCTCTTTGTTGATATCCTAACGCTAGCAAATCTAGGTAAATCTACCCCATGAGCCTTAATTTTTGCGATAAAATTTAATTCCCAGATAAAATTTTGACTCTTTAACAAAAGCTTTATTTGCAAGAATTTATTTAGATGTAGCTAACCGTCGATCAAGGGTCGTCACGCGAAGTCGCCCAACCTACGTCTCCATCTATCAGTTCAAGCCAGTAGATAGAGACGTAACTCTATATCTGCAACAAAACTGTATCTTCCAAATATATCATTATACTACTTGGACGATATCTCCAAATCATTATGAAAACCGTGGCGTGGGATTCTTTGCGATATTTTTCGCTTCGAATATTAATTAACATATCTGGCCTCATAATTTGAAGGGAGAAAGTGCAATTAATTTAGTATTCCTTGGTTCATCTAGCAAACTTTTGCACACACCACGTGTGCGCACACCCCACATGTGTCAGTGCGCCACACACACATAAACACCACACACATGCGCATGCATGCACACATACGTACAGATAGCACACACAGCACACGGACACACGGCGTCTGTGTGTGTATTTACGTGAAAAATTGTTTGTGCTGCATTAAGAGCACATGTTTGATGGAGAGGGACACGATGGTAAGGCTCCAGCTGAAATGTCTGCTGAGGCAGAGAAGAGGAAGAGGGAAGCAGGGGCGAATCTAGAGTCAGCTGACCCCGATAACCTACTGAAAACACCACTAAAAATCTTCTTATCTACATGAAAATCACACTTAAAATAGAGAAACAATGCATGTTTGACCCCATTGCTTAGTATTTGACCCCCCGGTGAGGTAATATTCTAGATTCGCCACTGAGAGGGAGGTGTTCGTCGGTAGGCTTAGCCAGGATGCCATAGAGGAGGACGATAGGGCCGTGCTCTCGACCGCCGGCGATATCACTCAGGTCCGGATGTTCATGGATAGGACCACCAGCACGAACAGGGCTACTGATTCGTGGCCAACCGTGACTCCCCTATGGCCAGAAAGGTCGTCGCTGACTTTATGGTCTAACATGATGTATTCATGGTAGATACACTTCTTTTATAGTGAACTATTATTGAGCTTTATTTGCTTTTCATGCTTTATGAATACGGACAGTTCACCTTGTTCTGTGCCATCATCAGATTTGTGAGAAACCATGTCGAGTTGTTGTCCCCGAAGGGAATGAAAAACCTAAGATTGCTCAAAGAGAGTTAGTTCTCTTCAAAATTCCAACCATCTTATTATTCATTAATTTCAACTACTCGAGGGTAGACTACATCACCCCTAAACTACTTAAAACCAGATTTTTCAACCCCCTGAACTTTGTAAAACCGGTCAAATAACCCCCAAGCGATTTTGAATAGTAGTTTTGCTACCGTGATGGTGGTTCTCTTTTCATTTATTTTTGCAAATTTTTTGAAAAAAATCATAATAAACCATAAAATGGAAAATGCAACTGCGTTGGACTCCACGTGAACATACAATATGGTATTCTTTAGTACAAAGTTTTTTATAGCTTTATATTTAAAATGTATCATATTATATGTTCATTGTGTAGATCTATCGATGTGGAGTCCAATAAAATTAGATTTTCTATTTTATGATTTTTTATGATTTACTATGATTTTTTAAAATTCAGCGATAATAAATAAAAATGGCAAAACCACACATCATCAGTAGCAAAAACCACCGCTCAAAACCGCCTAGGGGTTATTTGACCGGCTTTTTAGAGTTCAGAGGTAGAAAATCCGATTTTATAGTTTGGGGGTGAAGTAGTTTAGCTAGCCTCAATAATTGAGGGGGTTACGCAGACTTTTTTTCCATTAATTCAGTATACCAAGGGGCTTAAGGTAGGTCGTAGGTTGTGGGTGCACATGCACCACCAAAAATAGAAAAACATTGAGATTTATTAAAATTTCACTATATATGCAGCCCTATAAAACATATTTATGCACCACATGACAAAGTGCACCACCCTAGCTCAAATTTGCTTTGACTCTGAGTGTACCCTTAGTTTTCATCTAGCAAAATTTTGCGTACACCACAAGTGTACCCCACATGTGCCACGCACACATAAACACCACAAACATGCGTACACACATACAGACGGCGCACCCAATAAGCGGGCACACAATACACACCTGAATGCACACATCAAAAATTGCTTACGTGAAAAATTGTTTGTGCTCCATTAATGTAACACCCGTGTTTTTGCATCATTTTAAAAATCACTAAAAATTTGAACTTTTTTGAATTACAACTAAAACTTGATTTATTTTTTCGTTAAACCGAAACCTTGTTTTCGAAAAACCTGCATTCAAAATCCCACCATGTAGGAAGTAGCTCTCCTTTAAATTGTTTGTTGCTTGTTGAGCTTTATGGTGGTCAACGATGCAAGGTACGTTCTAGATTTTAATTATGGAAAGTATTGCATGAGTAATGGTTTACGAAATTTTCTCTCGGGAATAAAATACCGAAAAACATGTGTGTACCAAAAATATATGAATATTTTTACGAGTACAATAAATAACCATTCTCGACAATAAAAGTCGAGGAATATAAATGTGCTCATATAAATATTTGTAATATATATACTACACATGAAATGATAATATTCGAAACGTGTGTGCATAAATATATATATATTTCTACAAGTGCAAAGGAATAAATATTTCCATGAATATAAAGCCATGGGAATATCTAAGTGCTTGTGAGAACATTTACAATATATATTTACACACATATGAGAAATGGGGAGAGAAAGAATAAAGGAGAAAAGAGAATTAGAATAGAGAAGGAGAAAAGAAAAGGGAAATCAGAAGGAGCTCTCGGGCCACTTCTTTCTTTCCTCTTCCCCGCCCAGCCCAGCTCTTCCCTTTCCTTCATTTCCTAACCGCGGACAAGGCCGCCCAGTTCGCGAGCCCAAGCCAGAAAAACCAGCCCACCGCGGCCTCCTTCTCGCTCCTCACCGCTAACTGGGACCCACCGCTGCCGCTCTCGTCTCCTTCCTCCGACAAACGACGGCATTGTGGCCCCATGTCGCACGGGCGCGAAGACGAGCACACGGTGGAGGCACCGACCAACCCGGACCGAGCCGTCACATCACCCTCGGCCAGCGCAACGCACGGGGAGCCAGCTCATTCCTTGCTTTAATGGCCACGGGGTGCTCGGCGACCGCGTTGCCGCTACCGGCCATACGGACGGCAAGAACGCCGGTGTCCACATCCACCATGCCAACCATCCTCGGGAGGAGCAAGGACGGAGGGCAGAAGGAGCGCTGACCTCGCCCGCAGAGCCACCACACCGTCGCTAGCCGCTTGCGGGGCTCCGGTCAACGAGCACGATCCACGCCATCGACGGCCATGCCGCCATGGCGACGACCACCATCGCTGTGGACGACGTGACCCGACGAGCGAGGGGGCAAGCCGTTGCACGAGGAGCACGCGGCGAGCAAGCGCGCCCGACCGGCCCGCCGCACTCCGGCTGGAGGTCCACGACGCACGACCGGATGTCGGAAAAGATCCCCCGAGCGGGAGAAAATCTTACCGGGCGACACTCGCCGCGGGCGAGGCTATAAATAGCCCCGCCGGTGCTCGCTCGCCCCGCCAAGCACGGAGGAACTCCGCCGTGTACTAGAACACGCCGTGCTTGGGCCAGCTTCCCTCCCTCCCCTCCTTATCTCGCTCGGGAGCGATTTTCCCCCAAAGCGAGATCCGCCGCCGCCGGAAGGAACTCCGAGCCCGCCGTCCGCCGAGGTCGTCGCCGGTCGATTGGTCGTGTGGTACGATCAGCAACTCCTCCTCTTCCTTTTCCTCGCGGAACCGTGTGTTGTAGTGTTGTGTAGCCCGGAGTCCGCCGCCGCCGCCACCAGAGCTCCGCCGGTGCGCTGCCGTCGTGGGAGACGAAACCTCCCGCCGCCCGACGCCTATCAAGCCCAGACGACGAGGGAGTCGAACGGACCCCACGCGGCGAGGTTCCGGATAGAAAAGGCAAGTCCGGCGAGGATTTCGGCGAAGCGCCGCCACAGAGGAATGGCGGACGGGAACAGACCGACGCCGTTTCCCCGACTTAACGCCGTCAAGGCGTCGGCCAATCAGACGGCGACACGTCGACCATCCGCTCCCCCACCGTCGGCTACGATTAGGGCAACACAGCTAAACACGTGGCGTGATGTGTCGCCACCGTGGTGTCCACTGACCCACGTGGCACCCACGTGTATAGGGACGATTACGTGTTCCCAAATGTAATTGCTAAGCACACCGGTTATTGTACACGAGTATTATAAGTATACTTTCCCGTGTCAGAAAAATTTTTTAAAATTTGTAAATTCATTATTTGATTTATAGAATTTTATCATGTAATTAGTTCCATTTTATTACATAATAAAATTATATTATAATATTACCCTAATGATTTAATTAGGGATTAATATTATAAAATCCATATCTCATGCAATTTAACTCCGTTTCGCGTGAAACGACTTCCATAATTCATCTAAAATCTAGTTCTCTGCATCTAACCCATTGCCACCATAATGTTCTATGTTTGTTTTGTGTGCTATAGTTCGAGCTAGGTTTATCGCCAGATCACAAGTAGCTTTCGGCGACCATTAGGAGCTTCCCATTCGAGCAAAGCTAGGAGCGTTCGACGCCGTGCCGATCAAGAAGAACATCCCAGGCAAGTCCTTACCCCCCTAATCCTGACCTTAAATAATATGATGTTAATGATGATGATAAGATCTCGAGGTCATGGGCTATTATCGTATGCGATGAAATATGAGATGATGTTAAGCGGATCTTTGTGTGATCTTCCGCAATGCTATGTGCTTAGGGAGCTGAGTGCTCGATATTATTGAGGGCGAGGTGCCCGGTTTATTAATGAGTTATGGAAAGCATACGATAATAGACATGATGCTCACCTATGATAATTTGACTAGTATAGTGTGGTATGAGCCTGATAACGTAGCTATGGAGCTAAGCCGGATGACGTACTCATCCACGTTATCTACACTCATATGTTTATAATTAAGAGTAACATGAGATCGCCTAATGAACCCTAACCAACAAAAGAGGTGGGTGATAGTAATTCATAGTGAGATGGATTACTACGGGAATCGCTGTGTGGGATTCCTGCGGAGAGATACTCGCCTCCCTAAGGACCGGTTCATAGACCTTCTACCTAGTACGATAATACGTGCAGCCACACGCCGGGATGGGGCGGCTTGATTCACACCCCGTTGGGTTGAGGTATAATTTAGAACCAAGGTGGCGAGGAGCAAAGTAACGACCTATTAGGGAGCAGACATGGGGGAGAGTGGCCCCATGGTCCGGTTGGCGTGGTTGCTATGTGATCCTCCACGTAAGATGTTTGGGCGCAGTGGCGCAGTGCTAGGTGCACATATTTATGATTTATGATTTTGAGTATGAGGTTTGACAGTATTGGTTGGGTAATGAGGTATTACCCGTAAAGCCGTGGGTGATGTGGTATCACCATTTTGTCTAGGATGATGCGTCATCCTTTCCAACCCCTGAGAAGTCATGGTGAAGATTATACCAATATACCTAGGGTAGCACCCAAGCGGGTACAGATCTCGTTGGACCTCTGTCGACCACTGATCATGGAAGAGGATGTGTCCATCGCGTGGGGAAATTTGTACAACCTCTACAGAGTTTATTGAATCTATTCGAATAGCCACGTCCTTGGAATGGGCAAATGCTAGGCCTGAACATCTATGATTAGCTTTTAACTAACGTTTGTGATAATGTGAAGGTGATGATAAGAGATAAACTCGGGGAACTAGCGAGAGCAGTTTTAGAGACTCTGCTAGGGCCCAAAACCCTTAATATACCAAACCACCCCTGGTTTGGACTTGCTGAGTACCTTTGTACTCACCCCTCTGTTTTTACAGATATCGGCATATCCCAAGGTAAGGTCGCTATCTAAGTAGGAGACCAACGACGTAGGAGTTTGCAAGACGTTGCCTAGGAGAAAGACGTAGAAGCTCAGGATTTCCATCCGCACTCAAATTGCCTGTGGAACATGGAGTTGTGCCCAGACGGTCTCGCACCTTAGCAGACCCGTCACAGATAAACCACTGCTTCATAGTTGGCTACTCTGATCAATATAATCCGCAGTAGTGTCTTCATCACGCTGTAAGACCTTCTATCCTATGTCAATATATGCTCGGAATAGTTCATCTATAACTGATTTCCATTTACTGTGACTCGGTAAACATATTGGTAGCGTGATCCTGGCGCCAATACGCGAGATTAAGGTCCCATTAAAAGTGGGGCGTGACAATTAAGAGGACAGGTGTAGTGGATAAGGATGGTGGTAAGGCTGCAGCTGAAATGTCTGCTATGGCGCGGAGAAGAGGAATAGGGAGGTGTTCATCGGTGGGCTCAGCCGAGACGCCATGGAGGATGACGTCAGGGCCACACCCTCGGCGGCCGGCGAGATCACACAGGTCTGAATGTTCATGGATAGGATGAATGGCAAGAACAAAGGCTACTGCTTCGTGGCCTACCATGACACCGCCATGGCCAGAAAAAGCCGTTGCCGAAGTTCGTGTGGCCTAACATGATGTATGCTCTGATCTCCTCCTCAGATGCTCCATGAATATTGACAGTAACCTTGTTCTTTGTACCATCATCAGATTTGTGGGAAACCATGCCGAGTTGCTGTCCCTGAAGGGAATGGAAAACCTAAGATTGCTCAAAGTGAGATATTTCTCTTCAAAATTCCAACCATCTTGTTATTAATTAATTTCATATTTAGGAGTATCGCGCTTCACTTATAGTTTGCCCATCTCAATCACTTGTCGCCTACTATTTCGTTTTCATGACATTGATCTAGCCACTATCTTTTTGTTGTTTTGATCACATTACTTTTACACATACTACACGTGTGTGCACGTGTACACACAAACACCACGCATACGCACCACATGCCCAAGAACACACACGCACCACAAGCACACATGCACACGGGCAACACAATACACTCGTGTGTTGTGTGTGTGTGTGTGTGTGTGTGTGTGTGTGTGTGTGTGTGTGTGTGTGTGTGTGTGTGTGTGTGTGTGTGTGTGTGTGTGTGTGTGTGTGTGTGTGTGTGTGTGTGTGTGTGTGTGTGTGTGTGTGTGTGTGTGTGTTTACATGAAAATTTGTTTGTGCTCCACTATCAGCACGTGTGTGTGGTGGTGGGTAGCTAGGGAAGGTGGTAAGGCTTGCAGTAGATGTTTGTTGCGGCGGCAAAGAAGAGGAGGGAGGTGTTCATCGGCAGGCTCAGCTGGGACATCAGGGTTGTGCTCTCAGCGACGAGCATATTAAGTTGGGCTGAACGAGTTACCTTCTCAGGTCCTCGGTTACATGTTTATATATGGCCAGGAAACGCCCCATGGCATGGCATGTACAACAAGTGATTAAAATGTTTAGAGTACAAGAAAAGTCATATCTAGTCTATCCTAGATTACAAGCACAAGACAATGACGGGATTGAGATTACATTGATGGGTACATGACCCTCTAACTAACCATATCTTAACACGACGATATCACTCAGGTCCAGATGTTCATGGATACGACCACAGCAGGAACAAAGGCTACTGCTTCGTGACCTACCGTGACACCACCATGGCCAGCAAGGCCGTCGCCGAGTTCGACAATGTAAAGGTTGTGCTACCGTTGCTTACCAATTGCTTGCTTGGATTAATTCTTTTTGTTTTTCTTGATATTATTTTGACGGCTAGTTGCATATATATCGATAATGAATTCATTGTATTCCCGCATGTACTTTTCGGCTCATTAAATCTATATGTGACGTGTTGCGCTAATCTATGTATATCACCAAGTTACACATGAATGAGATCTGCATGGACCTTCATAACCATCCACGTAATCAAGTATCCGCACATTTATCCATGCTCAACCTACAACACACGACATGGTGGCGGGCGGGCGTGCCACACCCCCCCCACACACACACACACACACTCCCTCCCAACTCCTCAATGAGAGCATCAACTAGCTCCCTATTTAAGTTTAGCACTCTTAGTGAGCACCTTCATAACCATCCACGTAATCAAGTGTCCGGCACATTTCACATATATCCATGCTCAACCTACAACACACGACATGGCGGCGGGCGTGTGTGCCCCCCCTCCCCAACCACCCCACACTCCCTCTCAACTCCTCAATGAGAGCATCAACTAGCTCCCTATTTAAGTTTAGCACTCTCTTAGTGAGCTTACCACTTGGTACTCTTTAGAGAAGTGGAAAAAGCCGACCAAGTAGGTGGTAGCTTAGCGATGATACTGTTGGCCACAAACTTGTCAGGTAGTACACACTTCATGTTCTTGAGTTCCTTTACTATATGAGCCTGTTCGACCAACCGCTCCATGATGTACAACTCTCTGCCAGCATCGGTAACCCCAAACTTGGTTGGCGGCGGCGCGCACGTGGCCGTTGAGGTTGCGAGCAGATTCAGCGTGCAGCAAAGAGATCTAGCACTTGCTACTGCGGCCTAGGGTTCCTGATGCACCTGCCGATTGGGTACAAGGTTGATCGGCTGGGGGCGGTTTGGAAGCTCTCGCAGCTCTATTGCGGCGCAGATGGGCTTGTGCTTCGGGCTGGCGGGAGGTGGTGTTGCGGGAGGAAGATGTCTTCGACCGCTTTGGGATCCCCGGGGCGGGGAGACCGAGGTGCAGCCACACTCGTGGCGATGGTCGGGCGCGCGCGCTGGCGCATTTGAGGTATGCCATTGTGCACGGACGCACCGCATCACGCCGTCCGTGCGTAAGGCAAAGGAGCTACCGGATGAGTTGCCGGGGATTGTGGACATGTCCATGCACCGCCAGAGAGCCTTTATGAGCACGCCGATGATTGTGGCCGTGGGGTATTTCTTATCCCCAAAAGGAATCAGCCGGTGGGGAGGTGGATTACCCTGTGATGCTTGCTGTGAGCAGGGAGAGGGGACCGCTGACGGCGTATGATTGGCGCGGCTATGTGCTCAACAGGCTCGCGCACAGACGGCACTGTTTCAAGGTTCGGTGGGCGATCACCGAGGCCGCCCTAGGGGGAAGATTGCTCGTCCGGCCGCACGATGTTTCGATGGTATGGTTCACGCCGCCACTCGATTTCTTTTTGTACCCGCCTAGTCCTGTTTTTGGTGTTTTGCCCCTCATGCGGTGTTTCTTGTCTAGATCAGCATGGATCTGTTTGTTACTTGCTTTAAGTAGCCCTGAGCCGATTCTCTTTTATGCAGCTTGATAGGCAGGCACGTGTAGCAGGGGTTGCCTTTTCGGCCGAGCGGGGGCTAAATCAGTGGGGGAACTGGATGTACTTGCCTTGACTTGAATCGATCTTTCCTTTCCATTTGCCTAGTGTGTGTGACTGCATTTATACGGTGTGCCTATTTATGGGTCGCTTAGAGTAGTGTAGTGGATCCCTTTTATAGCAATTTTCTCGGTTGTTTGGTGCTTACAAAAGCGGGTGCTTTTTGTGGCCGGGCTGGTGTTGAGGTGCCACAGGGCGAGGTTCCATTGTGTTCCTGATTTTCCCCAACGACTAATCCAGGGCTCTTAAAATCGATGCAGATGCAAGACTACACCCGTGTTGTGGCCGTCCGTTTCTGGTCGGGTGATGGGTCTCCCATTCGTGGCATGTTTGACGGGGACTGGACTGAAGAAGCCGGATAGGAATGATCTCGCGCAGAGGCGAAGGTCAGAGTTGGGTCATCCTCACAAACAAGCGCCAGGTTCGTGTACATTCCCGCGCCCGGGTGTTTTTGTATGGTTAATTGTGGGTTCATGATTTTGGTAAGGCGTGCAATCGAATGGCCTCGCTGTTATGCAGTTTGACACGGAGGCGTTCATGAACCGCATATTACCACGACAAATGGCTGCAAAGGTGGCACCGGGGGATCGGGGCAGCAGCACGGGATTCGAAGTCGGCGGTAGCAGCAATGGAATGAACATAGAGGTCAGTTCTTTTTGTTGCAACCGTGTTCGGTTGTTACGTGGTGGGGTTAGGTGATAATAGGTCGTGTGGTGAGGTAGTTTTAGCGCCCGTGATCCCTAGGGGCTCGATGGTCTTAGTTTAAGCAAATCGGCGTTAAAGTAAGGTGCTTGGTCCGTGCTATCTAGAGCATGCATTTTCTATTGGAGACAGCTTTTAAGCTCTGATTAAAGAATGGGAGGAAGGTTTGGTGGTGGTCAGGGCTTTAAAAAAGGCGAATATTGTGTTGTGATTATCTCGTAGGCGGGTGGAACAAACGCCGCATTCTTTATTTTGTGAACAAAAATGCATGGTTCTCGCTTTTGATCATTCTCGCTTTTTGTGTGTTGGGTTGCCTACGAGAGATCGGTTGGCGAATCGTCACAAGGTGCAGGAAGTGTCAAGGTCGAAGGGTATCCCGCACGCATGGGGTTGTGTATGTTAGGTTTTTTATCGTTGTGTGACCTGTACGTTGTTTCCGACTGTCCAAGTGGAGGTGTTTGAATCAGCTAGGAAGGTTGTAGGGCTGATGTTGATGTGGCTATGTTATATTATTTTGATTGGCAGGAGGATGAAGTGAAAAAAACGGTACGCACATTGTTTGCGGAGATGTTTGAGAAGGTCATGATGGAGGTTGCAGCACAGGATGCTAAAATGTATGGTGGCGGGCACTTTCATGGATATGTAAGATTTCTATACCCAGAAGAATGTGGTGCCTAGCAGGCCCTCTTTTTTTGGAGTGATGTTGATGCATTTGTTTTTGTAATGAGCAGGGCAATGAGGGCATGGTTGACGCGGCATTGCTGGCGATTGCACATGAGATGGAGGAGACCAGGAATATGTGGCAGGGAGCCAATGCCATACCTGCTACGCCACTGAATAGTCGGAGCCACGCAACTGATGGGGTGGAGAACCAGGATCTCGGCTACGCAACCCCAGTTACTCTGATGGGTATGTGATCTTGGAGTCTAGATCAAGCGTAATACAGCATGCCTGGATAGCAGATGCAATTGTGTGGAGCTTTTTCCCTATCGTTGTATGTTGCTATGTCAATGGAAGTCTATGTGTGTTTTGTGTAGGAACTGTGCTGAACTTCAATGCAGATACATCCAAGGGGAAGGCGGTGGCTGGAGGGAGCCTGAATTTGTTTCCACCAAGTGCAGGGAGCGTAAGGCGGCTCGGGGAGACTCCAAGGGGCGACGGTTCAAGCTTTGGTACAAACCCGTGGGCAGGACCTATATGTAAGTTTGTTGGACTATGAACAAGTGATATTAGATGGAGCGAAGGTGTGTGTGGTGCTATGGCTTGTATGTCGACAATGGCTCAACTATCATGCCTTTTGCAGTTGATAAGTCACCGGTAGATGGTAGTGGAAGCGATAGATATGAGAAGAGGAAGATATTGGATGGTAGGAGAATTTTCACAGGGTGGCATAGGATGAACCTTTTGTGTGTGTGTGTGTGTTTTGCGTGTAATCAAGTCTATCACTGCAGGTCAAGCCGCAAGGTTGATGGGCCGAATATTTTGGTTGAAGCCTTTGGGGCTGCGAAGAGACATAGTCCCGGGTCGGAAGCGTAAGATTCGATGAACATTTTGTTTCTTACATTGAAGCCCCGGCATGTGATGCCACATCTGTAGCAATGTGACCTCGTATTGCTCAGTGGTATGGGTGGGATAGTTTTATGATTCTGGAATAAATTCTCGTGATAGGTTCAATGGTTGAGCTTGTTGAGGTGGGTGGAGGAAATGGCCCCCTAGGTGCCAGTTTGGATGTTGTGCCATCTGATGCTAAGGATGTGAAGAAGAAGAGGGAGTGGCTTAAGCCAGTTGACGTGTTCTTATTGGGTTTTTCCCAGTTTGGAGAGGTGGATGTGTGGATGAAAGGTGCCATTGAGGGGAACAGAATCAGGGAGTCACTGATAAACAGGTGATCCTTTTGCATTGGTTGCATTTTTGTTTGTTTGTGTATCATACACGCTGGTATATTAACACGTATGAGGTTTTTGGACATATATTTGACTGTAGGACTTGGGTGCATTTTGGAAGCCCGGTTGATGTAGCTATAACCAGAGAGCAAATTATTCAGAATTTTGTGTTGGGAGTGCCCTACTCAATGAACATGATGGCTGCTGTCATGGCCCTGTTCAAGGAGATGGATGATCATGTGCATGCGTTAGAAGGCGGCAGCAGATGGAGGTTTTTCGTTGATCCCAGGATCTTGGTAAGTGCTGAGAAATTGGTTGTCAGCATGGCCTCCCAATCCTCTGGCCGATGTTAATCGAGCTGATTGTGGTCTCTGGTTCTGGGTTGTGTGTGTGATGCAGGATGATTGTTCAGTTGAGGATGTGCAGATTAAGGTGGCAGGGCTGCGTAAACTGATCGAGAAACCGTATTTTTGGATTCCAGCCCCAGGGACTGCGAGATGGTGAGTCGTGACTAAAGCGCCCCCCCTCCCCCCCCAGCCCAGGGACTGCGAGATGGTGAGTCGTGACTAAAAGCGCCCCCCCTCCTCCCACCACCACACCCCGTTATGAGTATTTGCTGGCAAGGTTGCATCACGCGCCCCGTTACTTTTTAGCTATGTATTTTAAGTTGTGTTACCCTGTTTTGCGCGTTCAGGAATAGTCCCTGTTATGATAGGCGGCGCGTGGGTTTGCTTGGCGCTGCACCTTGTGGAGGAGAAGATCACCTGTTTCCAGCCTATGCTAGAGGAGTTCAATGGGTACATTGGAGAGCATCAGTTGCGGATGATATCCGGCAAGGTGTTAAGCTACATCATGTCTGTTGTTGACAAAGAAGGGGTGGTGTTTGACGGAACCAGAAAGTGGGGGTTTGAGTGCATCAAGTGGGATGGCCCGCCAGTAACCAGGTAATGGTGTTTTCGGCGCTACGCGAGCAGTGACACGTCAATTGGTGAGTGTTGATGGCAGCAGTCTTTGATGACCATTCGACATGTCTGCCTTTTTTGCCTTAGCAGGGGGCTCGCTGCAGGAGGGTCTGCTTGTTCTGGCCTTCGCTGCTTCCTACGATGGGGGGAGTGCGCGGTGCGATTTCCTGAACGAGCTTGCTAGTTCGGAGGCAGACAGGAAGGTATATGTCCCTGCAGCAATTTGCTGTGGTAGGCAATATGTGTGTCATGCTTTACTAGGTACTGGTCTCGTTGTGCTTTTGATGAACTATGCCGTGCAGCGCCTCCTAGTGCCACTGAAGTGGGCCTTGTGTTTCCAAATGTTGAGGCGCGATGGCAACCCGGTTGAGTACCACGACCTTGTGATCGGCGAGTAAGGGTCGGTCTTCTCAGCACCACCGTTGCAGGTCTCCTGACTGTTGCGGGAGTGACCGAGGAGGCGTATTTTGGAAGGTTGTACAAATTGGAAGACTGCGTGATTAGTTGGTAGCAGTAGTATGGTTCTTAGTTCTACCTAGTAGTCGGAGCGCGACGATCGGAAGGCTTGCCTGGACGATCGGTCCACTCATCCAGTCTAGCCGCGCGTTTGGTGGTAGGAGATGTCTCATGAACTCCAGTAGATCTATATATTTGCCACGCGGGCTGTGCGGATTCCCCCTTCTGATGTGTTTGGGTTTGATGGCGTGTTATGACCACGCACCTGACCAGTAGGCTATGGAAACTTAGCAATTCGATCTAGTACTTTTATCAACGGGTCATCAGGATTGCGTTGCCTGAGTCTTTGTTCCCCTCTGCCCCTCGCTCATAAGTTCGTCACACAATGTTAGCTGTTGGAGGAAACGCAGACACGGTGGCCTAGCCATAAAGCAGACGGTGCATAGCCCGTCGGGGGGATATGCTGATTGCACAGGCAGGGAAAGATTATTTCTTCATGAAATAGTCCTTTGGGGTATTGTAATGTGGAAGGTACAAGAATTGTATGTGGAACATGTTATTCCTATGTGTGTTGAAAAACGCGGATGAAGGTTGCTGTAAATCGGCTGTGAACGATGATCTCAACGCGGGTCGACAGTTGGGGATGCGGACCAGCGCACGGCTAAAAAGTGCTGCGAGCTGGGACCAAACCCGTGCCATGTCCAACCAGGCTACAGGTAGTTTGACGGCCGGACCCTGTCGCGCGCGCCCTGTTGTGATTGCAGGCTTGTTGTTGGTTGTTGGCCGTGGTAGGCTGCAGCAACCCCATCAAAAAAATTCGCTGCAACCATGTCGACGTGTTCCTGCAACCAAAACCAAAAACACGGAAGCGGCGCATCAGTCGGGTGTATTCCCACCATTGTTATGTGGGGGTGGGGTGGGGTGGGGGGGGGAGGATCCACGGTTTCAATGGAATATGGACCTGAGGAATGTCGGGTCGGAGGCGATGGCCGTCGAAGCACCGGCAGAAGTATGCACAGAGCACGCCCGTCCGGTTCGACCTGCGCGTGCTTTGGCGTTGAGTGTTTGCATAGAGTTGGATTGTTCTACGAAGCAGGAAATCAAAAAATACAGCCTGAACAAAGCCCATTTTCAGTGTGTACTCACCAGGGCATGCCTGCGAAACGCCAATGGAACGGCAACACGGATGCTGCATCCCAGTCGAAATTCCACGCTGGCAGGAGACGGGGCATCACAGCTCGCAGTGTTTTCTTCAACTCATGTGCAACGCGTATGTATGTACTGCGGACTGCGAAACCTGGTATATTCATGCAAGCTGGGTCGAATACAACTATTCTGTTCAGGAGGAGGTCCCAGGCGAAACAGACCCATCTCTGGTTCAGCACCACGGTGAAAAACAGCTGGTAGAGGATTATCACAATGGTTAGATATAAGTTTCAAGTACGCTGCTTGTGGCTGCCAAAATTCGGTCTGACGGGGGGCTGTTGTGCTGGGTGGGGGGCAGAGTTGAGCGGCTTACCATGCTGCAGCTTATAATGTCGTACACCAGGTGGCACCCGTTGAACTGGTTATGTACGCAGGGATTGTCAATGTCAAAGCAACCAGCTATGATAGATGCCTGCGCAGGTGGGTTTGGGTGTACGTAGGGCTCAGTGCCATAATTGGGTGCAGGAAAATAGAAGGTGCGAGGGTTTATTTGGGACAGTACCAGTACGTCGGACTCGAAATAGTGACGCCACCGCCTCCGGCCTTCCGCAGTGTACAATTCGTCGTCTCTCTGTCGGAAGGAGCGTATTATTGCATCGAACATGTCCATATCCAGATCTGCGTAGCCGACGATGTTTGGCCTGTAAGAAAAGTCATATTAGCCGCATCTAAATAAAAACATTGTGGTGTATCTCTTTTTTCGCACGGGAGTGTGGATTGATTGTTTGGGGTCTCTTACGCACATTGAGCGGGATGTGGGGAGCGCGGGGGGTCCTGCGTGTAGTTGAGGTCATCGCCCAGTTCCCAAGGTGGCTTTGCGGCTGATGCAGGCAGGGCACACTCAGTGTCGCGGACGCACTGGACGCCGGCAGTGTCAGTGGTTGCAGTGTTCAGGTCAATCCGGTTTCGTTCCCGGAGGCGGCGGACCAGGAGGAAAAAAAACTTTGACAGTATTCTGGCAACTGTGAAGTTTACGGCACCAAGGCTTGTTTCATCTCCGGCCGACGCAGCGAGCCTTGAACGCTTTGGGGGAGGGGCATGAAAAGACGTTAGCTGCCGTAGTGAACCCGCAAGCATCCCTGAGAATTCTGATGGGTTGCTCCCGCTACTGCTGCCCGCGTATGTCCTCCTCCTGCACCTGCTGCCACAACACTGCGATCTAGGAACGGACACACACACACACACACACAGCCCACACATCAAACGTGCGCACACAAGCATGCACACACAACCCACACACCACACGTGCGTGCGTGCGTCACATTATTCTTCAAGTCCAAACCATTGTTTCCTCAATTCCTCCTATGTTGAATCTTAGATTGAATTCTATCATGAGCAACCATGCAAAGGAAGATAACTTTAAGAGGAATGTTGCATTTCCACACTACCATCATCTGTGTATCCACAATGCCACCTGAAGTCATCAACTTGTATAACGAGCTAGTTGAATATTCCGAGAACGTTCCAACGCCCCATACACAGCGTCCTTCCCTTCACAGAGGTTTACATGATTCACTCAAAGTTCCTAGAGTTCATCCCAGTCTTCTCTCAAGCATATAACATTAGCTTTTTTTTTTTTTTTTTTTTTGAGAATGACACAAGTACAACGCGACACACTCACAACACGCACGCACACTCACCCCTATGAACACACGCGACGCAAACCCTACCCCTATGAAAGCACCTCCCGCGATCTGGGCACCGGCAGATCTGAGATTCTCGAAGTCACCGTAGCGCCGCCGCCGCCGACGGAACGCCGCTACCACTTAAAGCATAACGCCGAAAATCCTGGGAAAATTTCTTTGAAAATTCCCAAGAAAGGTGCGAGCACCGTGATTTGAACCCCAGTGGGCACTGGCCCCACCTGGACCGTCCTACCATTGGACTACAAGCCAATTCGCATATAACATTAGCTTGTGCTATCTCTATTTATGGAGTGGGCCTTCCGTGGATGACAGCCCGACCGTGATTACAGCTTGGATCAAGTCTGGGCCTTTTCTTATCTATACCTACTAATAAAGAGAGAAAATTTCTTGACCCTAAAATTCGGTCTGCCTGCCCTAAAATTCGGTCTCTTCTTTTCCGCGTCCAGCTCCGCTCGCGTGTGCGCCCTCGACCCAGCCACCACTTCGCCCAATACCCAATCCCCGTATTTCTTTCACCTTCCAACACCGTGTCTGAGAAGATCAGCTACGTGCGCCGCTATGAGTTCCGGACAGACTTCACCGCCGTGCCCAAAAACGAATCTGCGCTCAGAGTTCAGCTTCTGGTTCCCTCCAGTGTCCGAAGCAGCAACGTCAAAGTTACCCAATATTCCATAGATGCTTTAACTTTCTTTATCTTATCTATATATAATCCTGTCTTCGTTGGTTTTACAGAACACCTCGCAGACAATCTCCTCCGGAAGAGTTGCGTGCATGCTGTGCCTCTCGGAGACCGAACGGCAAGAAGAAACAAACTCGCGGCAACAAATTCGTCGACATCTTCCTCATCGTGCCGCCGTACATCGACGTTCAATACGCAATCAAGACGGGCAAGGTACCACAACCCTCGATTACTGTGATCCATGTGATTAAAAAACCACATCTATTTTCATACAGAGTACTCCTCTTGTTGCATGTATAGTGGCACCCCTCCCTCAGGACTGCCTCCCCTAACCCCAAGCGTCCAGTCATGCGTGCATATGTCCGTTTCTCGCGGTTTCCCATGGTTAGTTTGTCCTGTCTGTTCATCTTGAATTTGATAGAAATTAATTTGATCACGCGTTGAACCTTCTGCCGAGGCCACCGTCGTGGATAATGCCGTCATCACCATCGGAAAAAAACACACTAAAGTAGTAAAGTCGAAGTATAGAAAGAAAAGAAAAGGCCATCATCCTCATACTACTTCCAATAGGCAGAAAAAATTGACACAAGTCAAGATTCATTGTTTACACATATTGGTATTGATTCGGTTTCCAATCCAAACTCAAGTTAGATTAATCTGAAAGCACAAACAATTTATAAAATATTACCATATCGGAATCGATCAAATTGGAAAGCAGATGAGATCACGCCTCTAGGCTGCCAATGGCCCGTCGGCATGTTGCTGAGGAGGGAGCGGTGATTTTTGGCCAACCGCTTCACGTTGCAGGGACCTCGGCCCGTCGGACCGAACAAAGCCATTGAAATTAGAGTGGATGAGGAACTCGGCATCCAAAAACAAAGGAAGTGTGTCTAGAAGTAGAATTTGATCCGAACCGGTCATCGATCCACGCTAGCTCGCCGCCGCGTCGGGATGCTAGAGTGCTCTACAGAGCGGCTCCACGCCCGTGCGGGCCACCAAGGACATGAAATGATGCCTAAGCGCCACCGCAGGCAGCCGACCGACCGTGCGCAGTACCCACTAGCTATGCGCGACAAGCTAGAGCGAATAAGTCGAAGTTTTAATTCATATTTTTGTCTCCCGTGAAAGCAACGCACCCGCATTTTTCCTAGTATTAAAAAAAAGGAAAAAGTCCACATTCCCTCCCCCAACTATCACGAAAGTTCACTTTTCCTCCCTCAACTCCAAAACCAGGACAAACCGCCTCCCTCAACTTTTCAAACCATGCATTTTTTTCCTCCCTCGAGCGGTTTTGAGAGCGGTTTTGCTACAGTAACCGCGGGTTTGGTACAGTAACCATGGTTGCTACAGTACCAGCACCTTTGCCTTTTTTTTTTTAAAAATTTTGGTTGAATCTTTGAAAAACATAGTAAATCATAGAAAAATCATAAAATAAAAAATCCAATTTTGTTGGACTCACATGAGTAGATCTACACAGTGAGTATATAATATGATATGCTTTAGTACAAAGTTTTTGCTATGAAAGTTTTGTCTTTTTTCTTTTTCATTTATTTGGGTGAATCTTTGAAAAATCATAGAAAATCATAAAAAAATCATAAAATAGAAAATCCAATTTTGTTAGACTCCACATGAGTAGATCTACACAGTGAATATTTAATATGATATGCTTTAGTACAAAAGTTCTACACGGTGAATATATAATTAATTAAAATAATTCGTAGTCTGCAGCTTCTATAATTATTTTGTTGAACTAAAGTATACCATATTATATGTTCACTGTGTAGATCTACTCATGTGGAGTCTAACAAAATTAGATTTTCTATTTTTTAATTTTTCTGTGATTTACTATGATTTTTAAAGATTCAGCCGGATTTTTTAAAAAAAGGAAAAGGCAAAGGTGATGGTATCTGTAGCAAACCATGGTTACTGTACAAAACCCGCGGTTACTCAGAAAAACCGCCGTCAAAACCGCTTCGAGGGAGGAAAAAATGCATGGTTTGAAAAGTTAAGAGAGGCGATTTGTCCGGTTTTGAAATATGGCGAAGTTAACTCGCATAGCTTGGGGAGGGAATGGACTTTTTCCTAAAAAGCCTGAGCCTTTGTATATACGAAGCCCAGCCCAGTACGAATTGAATAGACACCTCCATCACTACTCTCTGCTGCCACTCCGCATCAGCGCCGCCCCTCACACCGGCCGGCGCCATGTCCTCCCCGTCCCCGTCCTCTCCCACTGCTGCCCGCCGCCGCAGGCACCATCTACCACGGCCACCGCCGCGCCTCGCCGCACCGGCCCACAGTCCGCGGCGGCCTCTTCACCGACCTCCGCTTCCCCTCCCCAATACCCCGCCCTCCTCCCCTCCCTTCACCCGCCACCGCCACCGCCTTCCGCCTCCGCGACTGGGATCCACACTCGCCCTCTTCCCCGTCGTCCGCACCCTCTCCGTCCTCTCCTTCCGCCGGCGCCTCCACATCCACCTCCGCGCGCCGTCTCTCCCCGCTCGCGCGCTTCCTCCTCGACGCGCTCCGCCGCCACCAGCGCTGGGGCCCGCCCGTCGTCGCCGACCTCTCCAAGCTCCGCCGCGTCCCGCCAACCCTCGTCGCCGAGGTCCTCACCGCGCGCCCGCCCCGCCGCCGCCGCTCGCGCTCCCGTTCTTCCTCTGGGCCGGCCGCCAGAAGGGCTTCCGCCACTGCTTCCCGGCCTTCCACGCCCTCGCCTCGCTGCTCTCCGCCGCGGGCCTCCCAGCCGCGGCCGACCAGCTCCCCGACCTCATGCGCGCGCACGGCAAGCCCGTCTCCCACTCGCAGCTCACCCTCCTCGTCCGCCTCCACACCGCCGCGCGCCGCCCGCTCCGCGCTCTCCACGCGCTCCGCCGCTTCCGCTACGAGTTCGACGTCCAACCCCAGGTCCACGCGTGCAACCGCGTCCTGGCGCTCTGGCTGCTGCGGGCCACGTCGAGGACGCGCTCAAGCTGTTTGATGAAATGTCGGAGGGTAGCGTGCAGCCCATCCCGGTGACGTTTGCCATCTTGGTTCGTGCACTAGCACATGCGGGGATGACTGATAGGCTTCTGGAAATGATTGGCAGGATGCGGGACGAGGTGTGCCGGCCTGATGTCTTTGTGTACACTGCGCTGGTAAAGACAATGGTGCGCAGGGGTTATATGGATGGCTGCCTCAGGGTGTGGGAGGAAATGGAGAAGGATGGGGTGGTGCCAGATACAATGGCATATGCTACGATGGTTGGGGGGCTCTGCAATGCCGGGATGGTGGAGGAAGCAGCAGAATTGTTCAAGGAGATGAGGAGCAAGGGGTTACTGGTGGACAGGTCAGTGTATGCATCGCTCATTGATGGGTATGTTGCTGCTGGGAGGGTCGGGGATGGGTGTAGGTTGTTGAAGGAATTAGTTGATGCTGGCTACCGTGCTGACCTGGGGATATATAACACACTTATTAGTGGACTGTGTGGCATAGGTAGGGAGGATAAGGCTCATAAGTTGTTTCAGATTGTTCTTCAAGAGGAGCTTATGCCAAGTTCTGATACTGTTTCACCGTTGCTAGCTTGTTATGCTGAAAAGGGTAAAATGGTTACATTTTTTGAATTGGTCGACAAACTGGCTGAGCTGGGCTTGCCTGTTGTCGAAATGTTAGCAGATTTTATGAAGCTCTTTGCAGGAAAGGATGGTAGGAATTGAAGGCTCTGGAATTGTTTGATGCGTTGAGACAAAAACAGTATTGTAGTGTTGGCATTTATAACATTGTTATTGAAAATCTGTTGAAGATCAAGGATACGAAGAAATCACTTTTGCTGTTTGAAGAAATGCAAAGTTCAGCTGATTTTAAACCAGATTCGTGTACATATAGTCATATGATTCCATGTTTCATGGATGAAGGAAATGTCGAAGAGGCCTGCTCATGCTACAAACACCATGATGAAGGAAAATTGGATACCAAGTATGTCAGCCTACTGTGTTCTTGTGAAAGGGCTTTGCAAGATGGGTGAGATCAACGCAGCCATATCACTTGTTAAAGATTGTCTTGGAAATGTAGAAAATGGGCCAACTGAATTTAAATACACCTTGACTATTCTGGAAGCTTGCAGATCAAAAAGCCCAGAGAAAGTCATTAATGTGGTGGATGAGATGATTGAAGTAGGCTGTTCAATGGAAGAAATTGTCTATTCTGCCATCATATATGGTTTCTGCAAGCATGCAAGTTCAACTGAGGCAAGACAGGTATTCACTATCATGAGAGATCGAAATATCTTATCGGAAGCCAATTTTATTGTCTACGAGGACATGCTGAACGAGCACTTGAAGAAGGCCGCTGCAGACTTGGTGATATCTGGATTGAAGTTTTTTGACCTTGAATCAAAATTGAAATGGAGAAGCAGAATTGATTAAAGAAATATTTATGCAGTTACTCGGTAAAAATCTTCTTCTCTTTAATTCTGATTTCAAATTTTAATCGTTGGATACACATGTTATTAACTTGAAGTGTTTGCAAGTGTTTTTTATGCTTTCCCAATGAATGAATCATTATCCTTGTTACATGAACTGTCAATTCGTTGTCATGTTCCTCACATCTGGTCTCTCCCTGTGTTTGTGTGTGTCAGTGGGGTGGGGCACATATCTTATTTGATTTGGTGGGTCACGGCACCATCGCACCAACCTTGCCTTCCAGACCACAGAACCTCTCAGCCTTTGGCAGGATGACTCCTTTGCAATTGTGACCCCTGTTATCTATTCCATTTGACGAAGTGGCAATATGATTGGAGTCTGTTAGAAATGATGCCAAACATAAAAGGCTTTGGTTGGAACGAGTTCACATTGAGATTTTCATGTGCAATATCTATGGACTTAGCACAAAGAGTGTGAATGTGTCAAGTATTGGTAGGGAAGTTCACTGCGATGCGATGTGCCAGCAATGGCATCCCAGTTATCCTAGTTGAGATGTGGGGGGATTATTATGGGGAGGAAGGGATTATTATGGGGGAGGAAGGTGAGACCGCAAACGAAGGAGAAATTTGGGTAGGTGTTAGGGCATTGATAATTCTTGCCTCTGTGAATGGACTTCTCATCGGGCCTTAGTGCCTGAAAACTTGTGACTAATCTATCCTGAGGAGCAATTAGGCATTTTAAGCGTGCTTTGGGATCCTCTCTCTCTCTCTCTCTCTCTCTCTCTCTCTCTCTCTCTCTCTCCAGGAAAGCATAGCAGTATAAGAGCTTTTTATTTTTGTGAAATAATATGATACAACGTGTGATTTTAATGTTGCACTGTTTAGGAAGTAGAACCACTCAACTGCCTGTCTAGTCTCTTTATGGAAATTCATAAACCTGCTTATACCAGAACTCTTTGCAAGGAGCATGATATGGCTAACTATAGTTGATGCCTGTAGAATTATTTGCTCCTAGTTATGAGCTATTTTTGTTTTATTCGTAACATTTTTCTCAAGCTGATCTTCATGATATAATCCATTTAAGTGTTTATACCTTCTTCTTCTTTTTGGGCTTAAGCACTTTTGTCAGGTATACTGCTATGAATTGTTTATACTGTTATTTGTATGACATAACATGGTTGCCTTGTGGCATTCATCTTGTTATTCACTAGTCCTGATATGTTGTTCACCAAATCTAAACTTGCTATTTGGCTTGAGTTACCTCAGTTACTAGGCATGCCATTTGCTGTCAGTGGTCACAGAGCTATGCTAAAGAAAACACATGTTTTTGTCAGTGTTTGCAAAAACATTATTTGCATGTCCAATCAGCCATGGTAGCATGCTAATTACTCTTTTACCCTTTGCCTTAGAGAAACCTTGTTACATTCTTGTGGTGAGCAAGAAATCAAGAATGTTACAATGTAGTAGTTGTAGTAGTTGTTCTTTCCATGGATATTTTTGAATCATTTCAAACATTGAAACCATTATAGGGGTAGTGAAGTTGCATACATGGCATTGAAAATATTTTCATTCATATGAAGATGTTACAGATATGGTGCTAAGTGCATATTAATGCCACCAAATGGATGAAGCCACATATAAAATGATGGATTATTGTGGTGATGGCAAACTTGTTAATATTTACTTGAAATTATCATAGTCGTGATGATGATATGGCCTCTCCATTGATGTTATTAGATTGATCCTAGCATTAGTTTACTATACTAATTAGGTCCTAATACTTTATCATTATTGACAGTTTGTAGAAAATTCATACCCGGACAAAGTTGTGGGATGGGTTAAGTTCCAGGCCCAGTGTACTGAAGGTGTTTACTAGATACTGGAAATACAGATGGATTGGTCTGGACACGTTACCTCATTATTGCTAACCTGCAGAACAACCTTTTTCACTGAACCTAAGTAACTTAGGATTATGTAAGTTCCCTAATATGTAGCACAGGTAAATAAACCTTATCTTATCGTTAGTGTACTGTTTGTACAACTTGTTCTTGCCTTCTTCAGCCTTTCCTCCTCACTTTTTTTGGTATTCATGTGCAGGGATTGCTATCTAGTCGGCCATACACAAAAAGTACTATGCATATGCTGAAACGGATGTAATATATGAAGAGAGCTGGAGATGAGTTGGGCTATTTGTTCCCCAATCTCAACCACTTGGTGTATGATCTATGATCAGAAGCAATTTATCATCCTTTCATTTTCTGTTCTTAGAAAACACAATAAGGCCGTGTTTGGCCGGGCTCTGTGCCTGTGGGCTCCTCCACCGGAGCTGGAGCCAGAGGCCAGAGCTGCAAATTGTGGCTCTGCCTCCGCATGCAAAAAGGGCTCTGGCTCCTCCAAATGCGCAGAAACGCTCCTCGTGTCGCCATTTGTGCGGCTCCTCCAAATGCGCAGAAACGCTCCTCGTGTCGCCATTTGGTGTGGCTCCTCTGGCTCCATTGCTGGAGCTGCTGGCGGAGCTGGAGCACCAGAAAACAGGCCCTAAAATAGTTGAAAAGGTGAAAATATATGTACAATCCCTTAGAGATGAGAAATTGTATGTCTCTACATTGAAAAGTGAGACTTAAGTCTTGTACTTGAGCAAAAAAACAAAAAAAACAGTAGGTGATTATTTGTTTTTCTTCAGTAGCAAGATCCAAGTCCTGGTGCAATGTTACTTAATAGAATAAAGAACAATTAACTCTGCATTTATTTAAGAGATATCCTCAGTTTGATGTGGCATTTCTTATTGTTATTGATTTTGTTGTTGTATAAGGTAGAAAGCTGAACTAATAAACTTAATAGTTCTTCAAGAAAACCGGTTTTACATGTGTTTGTAACATTTAAAAATTCGAATTTTATTGGACCAATTATAGCTGCCTCATCGTTGTTTGGAGCTATTGTTTCATGCATTTGGTTGAACCGCCTTTGGAAAACATAGGGGCATCACAGATAAAAATACTGAAATTCAAATATAGGGGCACCACTAACCCTTGTATTGCGCAGTGAACTACCACTCATCCTCAACATCTTTCAGGATGCTGTTTGCCCCCAAAAAGAAAGTCTTTCAGGGTACTTATTGTAGCGCTCAAAATATATTGCCAACATCAGGGCATTGTCATTCATTTTTCTGGTGAGGTTGAAATTGCAAAGGAGAGACATGAATTAAATCCATTTGGTAACATTCGCACAACGGTATACACTACTAACTTAATCAGTGTTTAATAATTGTAAGCATTGTTCCAGTTTGATGCCACCTGCTGGTTCTTCATTCTCACATCTTGTATAAATTTTATCAGGTTGGTTCTTTACAACAATCTCTGTAGTTTGAGCATCACCTGGATGATGTGAAAGATCAGTTCTGGCTGGTTGACACTCGACAGTGAAGTGGGATCCATGCCTTGCAACCTACAAGGTCGATCCAGAGGTAACCTGCAATTTTCTGAAGAGACCCAGAACCTATATCTGGAGATGTGTCTTTTCTTGTTTGAGATCTTTTGCCCCTGGAATGACTGAAGAACACAACAGTAGCTGTGCTACTACAACAGTAACTGAAGAACACAACAGTAGCTGTGCTACTACAACAGTAGCTGTAGCATTTTGTGCTGTGTTTCGTACAGTGATTGGCGAGTGTGGTTGCTGCAGCAATCACTGCCGATCACAACCCAAAAATTTATTCAGTCAAGCCGCTTGTAACTCTTATTATTCGATTTTAGCAATTTATGTAAATAAATGAGCTTTGAAGCTCATCAAGTCATCATATATGACAGTTGACATGCCATTATTGATAGATAGCCTTACATGCTTGGTGACACCAATTCAATACTAAACGTCTGCCATGTTCTCTTGCAGAAGTGTGATTTATAATGTGCCCATTTCGGAGTTGGAGGTTGGGCCCAACCCGCCGCATGCAGGACATGGGCACAACTGTTGGCACATAGCGTTAGGTATAACCGTTAATGCATCCTGATGCTGATGGGTTTGCTGCTGTGCATGTTTGCCTACATTCCTCTTGATTGTTGGCCAATAATTTGCGACATGGGCGTTGTGATGCGAGTTGTTGATTGTTAGTGGGACCCCTCTGCGACAAGTGTAAACCGTAATGGAGTTGTTCCCTGTCTCTTTGTTTTATTTACTTTACCTTTTTGGATGGCATTTGTTGACAGGTTGATGCTGGTTTCTCCTGTGCGTGGTCTCTGGTGTGACGTTGGTTTCTACTGGCCAGATGGATGCAATCGATTGGACGTAGCTTTAGCGGCAAGTACTGACTGCATGGCTATCGTTGTATGTTCGATCCGTTCATTTCCTTGCAGAGAAGTCTGAGAAGATATCATCAGGCTGTGTCAGCTAACGCAGGGCAAGTAGCTATCATGATGCCAAAAGCAGAGGATGGAGGTTACGTAACTGGATCAACGGTGGCGAATTAAGGAGCTTAACCCACAAGCATCGGTGGACGGTGGACAAGGTAGGGTCAAGGGTTTTTTTCGTCCCTCTTTAGAACATTGCAGGAGAGCTACATGTCATTTCGTTTAATTTTAAAGAAGAACAAAGATGTGTTAGGTTACAGGACTTTTGAATCTTATTGGAGCCTAGCTAGTGTGACAGTGTCATCCTTCTTTTCAGATAAAGGAAGCTTTACTGTCCCAAATATGAAATGAGGTTAGCAATGAGCCGATGGATGCAACCGATCATCGTATGGTTTCTGAATGAATAAACAGTTGAACTGATGACTCGATCATCGGCTTTGGTGTCATCACGTCCGTCCATCTATCAGCGTCAGGGCTTATTGGCAGGCAAGGACTAAGCATGCACTACTAATTGCCGCAAAGCTAGAAGATTTATTTACTAACCTGGAACGTTCTTGCTTGCTGGACTGGACTACATACATACATACATACATGTCCAGTCAAGCATGCACTACTGAATAAGCAGTACAGTATATGCTCGCTATGGATGGATGTCGTAAACGCAAAGGATCGATGGAGCATGGGGAAAAAGGTCAGGTTCCAATATAGGGAAAAGTCAGGCAAGGCGCATGACATGCATTAGCATGCTCCCATGACACTATATAGTGTAAGTTGGACTCTCGTGTCACGATGCATGAAAGCAACGTCAAACTCTAGAGGCCGGCCACATACACCACAAATTTTTTTGGAAATGCCGTACAGAAATACCTGTAAAGTTCACAGCTTAAAGTATTCTTTTGATCGTTTTGAAAAAAAGAAGTGGAATAATTAATGAAGGTAGTGCTTAAAACAAACATGTCTTCATCATACTGCATATGAGCCACTGATGATGATGGTATATTACAGCTAGGACTCTTAGTAATTATGCTAAAATATTGCCGTTAAAATGCGTGAGTTTAATAGTAAGAAACATATATGTAAACTCTGGTACAAACCTAAAAAAAACTACTTAATTTAAGGAAAAAAATGCAGCCCCTGGAATTCTTAAATTCAAAAAAAAAAAAATCAAATAACTGCAACCTTTAGGATTTGCTGGCCGGCCTTTTTCTCTGAATACAGTATACATATACGGAGTACATAGGACACACAAATTCAAAAAATAAATTAAATAATCTGATGAAAAGATTAATAACGTGCCTGAACAATCAATTTACTTGACTAGTTGGCCGATCGATTAAGACGCTACAAATAATTGCAATATAAGTAGCTAGTTATTGCCGCCGTATGCAGTACGTGAGCTACCGTTGCCACAATAATCTTTTGCAGCCATCTTTTCATCGATCAATCAGTGTTTGGATCTCCTCGCTCTCCATATTTATATCTTTGTTTATCTACACTACCAATCTGTCACGGATCTCCTTCACATGCCACTGATGAGAGGCATTATGGGATATTAAGAGCACACCCACCTTTCGGCTATAGTAGAAAGGGACAGAGAATCTAATGTTGTACACACCAATCAACCGACTAATCAATCATCAATCTCAATTTTATTCAATTATTAGGTCCTCTATTTAATTCGAAATGGTCAAGTTTTATGTGTGTGTGGCATTATATTAGTGGTGTACTACTTATTAGCTGGTAATGAAAGGAAAAAGGTGCAAATATTTTCAGGTAGTTACATTCATACACACACAATCACATATATAATATATGCAGGCGTCGTGTAGCTAGTATAGGTATATATAGAGAGAAATAGATTTTTTTTTTTTTTTTTTGAGGACAGAGAAAGCTAGAAATTGCTTCACATCATAAAGTCTGCATGCAAATCGTTGAGTTTGAGTATGCATATGCAAAAGAAATACTCCTTCAATTCATTCGCCAATGATCAGTTATATTCACTTCTCAATTGAATATCTTTCCTGATTGTATGGCGATCTCCATCTCATATGTATACCACTCCAAATGATGATAGATGATATCAAATACATGTATACATAGCTTCTTCTTCAGAACAATCCAATACACAATTGGACCGCTGCATACAAAACCTGCAAATCATATATGAGATCCAGAAGCAAGAAAAGTAGCTGGGGAAGCTAGTCATAATGCAACAACATTGCAATAATTCAAGGCAAGAAGGGAATTCGAAATTCAAAACGATCTAGCTACCTGTTTTTTTTCACCAACAGTTCTTGAATTGTCGCTTCGGTCCTCCCCGATTGAAGCTCCACAGCATCATTGGAACTGAACTCCAAGAAATTATAGAAAAGCAATAAGAAATCAATCTGTCGAGAAATTCATGAATTGAATTACCCTTGAAGAACTAATTAACGCTGGCTCGGCCAGTATCTGCTGTGCATCCACGAGCAGATGAAACTGCACAGCATGATCTGACGATCGTTGCTTTGGGCCATATCATATATCTCAGATCATGCTGGCAGCTTCAGCTACTAGAGGATGCACCACAACATTTGAGAGAGAGAGAGAGAGAGGGATGCGAGGAGGAAGAAGGAAGGGAAGAGAAGGGTAGCATATATAGCCGTGGCGGCACGTCACGGAATCATGTGATTGGCCAGGCCTTGATATTGGTGGTTATGTTGGAGAAGGGAAAGGAGTGCTTAGTTTGCTCTAGCTAGTTTGATGTAACAACTAACTAACGTGGTGGTCCCAAACGGCAAATATATACATTGTGTCACCCTCAACACCCCCTAACCACCACCTTTTGTCTTAGGCTAGCTTTGTGAAAAAAATCTGTTTAACCATATGCACATAATAATCAACCTACATACATAAAAAAAATGGGTGCCTTGCATTAGATAGTACCTATATTAGAGCTAACTGCCTTTTCCATAGCTCTAATAATGCGTCATAATCTGACCTATGGACAGCTTTCTGAGTTTCAGTTCCCAACTAACAGGTTAGTAGTAGTACTTATATTAATATAATATGCTATACTACTTAACTTTGTCAAACCAATCTTCTTTTATAAATAAACAGTGAGTGTACTGTCTTAAAAAAAAACTTTATGGTTCTTATGCACGAAGGCCTTGGTGGAAATTATATAATAAATGGGGCAAAATTGTACACAATTCCTTTTAACACTGTTATATATAAAAAAACTAGACCAACCTAGGAGGAACTAGGAGGCTTTGTATAAAGAAGAAAATGAGGTGCGTAAGTCCGTCCCCGATGGGGATCAAACCCAGGAGCGGTTGCTTCCACACCTGGGAAGCTAACCATCTGAGCTATCATCGCCCAGTCCTCAACACCGTTATATATATGAGTGCACAAATTAACCAAGGAACTAGTAAGTCAACCTCAACCAAAGGAAGTAGTAAGCCCAAGAGAAAATAAGAAGAAGAATTTTTGTATATATATTCATGCATAGGGCTGAGAAATGTTACAACATGACTGCACATACTTTTGTTTTACTCGATGGACAGATATTTATCACAATTCAAAGACTTAATTAAGACCAAGAAAAACAAGGTGAAATATAATGCGTTGACACAAGGGACTTATTTTGAATTGCAACTCCTTCTTGAAATCAAATATAAAAAAATTATGACGACGTAAAAGTACGCTCTCTCTGTTCCAATTTATATATATAGATCGTTTGGGGATGATCATTTCCTGCTTCTTTGCTTTAATTTCCTTTTTGACGCAAAGCTAGCCGCGGTAGTTTTTTATTCACAATGCCAGCAAACAATTCAAGTAATAACCAGAAAGCGATCGAGATGGAATTGAATTGTGTCGTCTGTATAATAGCTGGCATGGCATTGTACACATATATGTATGCATTCATGATCTGTAATGATACGTACGTACATAAATACATAATATACACTCCTATATTATATGTCTATATATTATGTATGTTACGAATAAAACGTAATGTGGACACCTTTGTTTGTTGCGTGTAGTGTTGCTAGCTGTGGCAGTACAACTAGAGAGAGAGAGAGAGAGAGAGAGAGAGAGAAGAGAGAGAGAGTATGTGTAGTACAATACATGTGCATGTGAGATGTACACGTACATGGCGTGCAAGTCCACAACTTTTTTAGGTTACAGAAATCATTGGCCATTGAAAAGTGATGTATCATATCGAGAAGGACACAACAACGGAAGAAAGTCATCAAAATTCTTGCAGGGTTTAATTACTTGATCATCAGCTATACCTAGCTAGCTAAACAGTGCATTTCGTCCCCCTTAAAAACTCTGTACCGTGTGTAGCCTCTAGGAGAGGTTAATTGACAGTGCACAGTGCAGTTCATTTAATTGATTTGTACAATTGTACTACTACTGATCGATGAGCAACAATTCGTGTTTGGTCGTTTCACAATTACCATGGCCGTGTGACACATGTGCATGTTGCCACCAAAAAAAAATCACAAAAGATTGACACATACATGCATGTGCTTTGTTTAGGACTACTGTGTCATCCATGTTGTGTATGTGTATCCCTGATCGATAGCTAGATTTTCCTTTGTCCTCCATATATATCTCAGTACAGTAGTCGTGTTCACGATGTCATCACATTTTTTTGTGATATGAATAAAGGTCCTATATATATGCAGTACTAACCAACATTGCACATGCTGACATGCATGGTACACCTCGATCTAAGTCGTTTTCTTCATAACCAACAATTCATACCTAGATGGTGAAACTTTATTAGTCATACATCACTGTTATTAGATCGACCACACATATATAATCTGAACATTAATTAATTAATTTCTCACAAATGCATGTAGAGATATAACAACATTGCCTGGGGATATGATGCATGTCAGGTCGTTGTTCACCAAAGATATAGGAGTATATCATATCGTCCTGCTTGTTTTTCAACTTCCAGGCTACAAGAAAGTGACGCGGCGTTACGTTATGACTTGGGAGAGAATTGAAAGATATTAAAGAAGATGACAGCTTGCCTATATCTTGCTCACGGGTTGAAATTAGAGAGCTTCATGCATGTGCATGGCTGAACGATATGGAAATGGAAGAGAGGTGAGCTAGGCAGCCACGATGATCAACCCTAAGAAACCGCATCCTACACATGACCATCGTTATAGCTAGTTCATACTCCTAGCTGGTGATCAGCGAGAGCTAGCTACTCAGATTCTGCTGGTGCCTATGATGGAGAGATCGACAGGACAAGGATCGATAGATCTAGAACGTAACTAGAATCATGATATGCATATAGCTATGTTAATAACTTTGCTAAATTCTTATTCTTTATGGTTCACAAGACCCATATCAATGTAATTCCAGTTCGGATTGCAGGTTGCAACTCGCCTGCATGAAGCAGGAATCGTTTTTTCTTTCGAACACATTTATCAATATAATTCTGGAAACACTAAACTCAATTTAGGCTACAAAATGCAAGACAATAGATCGAATCTCTCATAGCTAAATCCGAGACTAGCTATTAGTCCATAAAGTTAAAGGTCAAATCATGCTGAGCATATTACGAAATTCAACTAAATATACTTTGTTATTTCGAAGAGACAATGCTTGAGAAGACAAAGGATTTCAAACTTCAACAGGATCCATTGTTTTTGGCCAATATAGAAACAAATTTAATCTGAAGTTTGACCCAATCTAGCCCATTTGCGCACCACCGTCATCATTCAAAACAATATTTTGTTGGATTGATCTCTCGTGACAATGTCAAGTGACCGAGTCTGTGCCCACTCAAGCACCTTGATTAGGACGCCCGACGACAAACCCATGGTTATGCCCTCGTTGTGCAGCGCCAAAATAAAAAGGAAAGTCCGTCCAATAAGAGAAACTTATAATGTTTCCCGTGAGTTAGCCCCACACCGACGTTCCTAATCATAACCTTTTTTTGTGACGAATCTAATAAGAGAAACTAATAGAAGGTGTTGGTAGTGACAGTAAGATCACCATCGTCGTACACCAATGACCACATGTGGAGCATCAACCACAAGCACCGCGTACCATGAGTACACTTTGACTTCTTCTCCATGCCTAGCTACCTCAACTACGAATGGGACATTGGCGAGGCTATCGACTTCTTCTTCTACAAAAAAATCAAGAGGACGCTCGACGTTGTCGCATGCGGTTGCACTTGTGCATCGGCATGGGGTGACCCGACGGTGCCACCATCTTCCTCACGCACTTGTACTCTCTAGCGTTGGTCTCTACTGTGGGCGCAAGCATTAAAAGTAGAGGGAAGGAGAAATGAGTTTGGTTGTTTGATTAGTGTTGACTTGTATTAGTTGAGGTTGAGAAGACTTGGACCGGTTTTTGTCAAATAGTCTAACAGGTGTGTCAGATTATCTGACAAAATTAGAAGATTTTTGTTCAAGCCAAAATCTTTGATTGGATTTTGTGTTAACAAAATCTTTGATATAAACTTGGAGGTAGTGGGCCATAAGATGACTCAATTGTCGAGAGAAGACTATCATAGAGATGCAACACCCAAAAGATCGAGAGCTAGTCATGATATTTCAAGTTGTATCAATCACATATAGTTCTCTCAAGAAAGCAAATGGGAAACTGATGAAGCAAGCCAACCACAATAAGAAAAAGTGCACTTGATCTTAAGTGGTTCTCATTTTCATATGGGTAAAGCATGGAATTTAAAATGTTATCTATGGTCTTCACCAAGCTTACTATTGGACTTCACATTGCTACTGTGGAGCTAAATTAAAATTAATGACTATGCTCTACTCCATTATAGCTAAAGTATCAATGTAATGTGCATGATCATTTCATCCTTTACTAGTATGCGGTTAGTGCATATAGTTATTGTAAAGATTACCGATACACATGATTAATCTTGGTTTATATGGCAGTGATTGTGTACACAGATAAGAGAAGATGTGCCCGTAAGACTAAACATATAAGTTGGATGGCATAGATTTGTGCTTAAGAGCGACATACAATCACTTAAGCATGGAAAGGTTGGGCACAACTCCTAACAAAGGTGAAATGGATTATTTAAGACTTAGAATGCAAGAGTGGGTTTGCTTTGATGAACCACGCCTACTTGATTAGGGTCTGGAATAAACTGATTTGGCCACAGAAGAGAGGACAAGTAGGTAGAACCTAGGAGTACCAACACTAACAAGTTAAGGTGTGACATCACATTACATGGAAACAAAAGCATATATATGTTAGGAAGGTTAGAAGTGATGTGAATCACGAGGGCAGATTGGTCACGAATGCTTGAGCATGCATATGGAAGTCAAAAAGGCACATTGGCAAGAATGCTTGAGCATGCATGGAAGTCAAGAATGGATGGAACACTTTCAAAAAAAAAAAAAAGCAACAAACCTAGAGTTAAGGTGATGGTTTAGAAAAAAGAGGGCTGATGCAAGGGGTTTATTTAGAAAAAAAAAAAAAAAAAAGTTGTGAAAAGACATATATATAAGAATAGGTTGACATGGGCTTGGGCTTGTTAGGATAACTTGACAAAAGAGTTTGGGGTTTTAACTAAGGATTACAGGAAGGATTTGGAAACCTAATCTTTGAGTCTTTGCAACAATAAAATTTTGTTGGCGTTTCATTATAAATATCTTACATATTTCAAACTCAATAATTTAATATACAATTTTTGGCATTTGCAGACTTTAAGGTTTGACTAGAGCTTTTTGTGGTAAACAAAAAGGTTCATGACAAGAGGTTGGGTGTATTTGTATGACGACCACAAATTGCAACATTTATTTTCCAAACTTTGCTTTCGGTGTGCATAACATTTTTTACATACATTAGCCATTGATTAACAAAGGAATGGTGAACTAGAACTATGAATGAATGATTGATAAATCACAAAGCAACATCTTAAAATCTGTGGCATGCAATCAAAGTTGTCAAAATTATTCTTGTGTGATATTTAAACTTTATGATCTTAATTTATCAGATTGATTCTATTAAGTACTCTCTCCATTCTAAATTATAAGTCGCTTTGACTTTTTTTGTTCATCCATTTTTTTGTTATGTATCTACATTCTACACATATTATTATATATAGATACGTAGCGAGAATAGATGTATCAAAAAAAGTCAAAGCGACTTATAATTTGGAACGGAGGAAATATAATTTATGTTATTACGATAGAATAATAACTACTCTTGTAATAAAATTAAAATTGTAACCTTAATGCCAATGTTTTGGTCACGAACCAAACATAATTCGACTTTGGATCAGCCCACGCCTTAGGCGTCCACAATGCTTAGCTATTTGGCTATCTAGATGTGGCGTGATAAGAAAAAAGTAGGAGAGAGAGTAGTCACTAGCTATATGCAAATAGCTAGACTATTTCCACGTAGCCCAAGAACATGTGGATCCAAAATTATAAATAATCTTTGTTGTTGTCTCTCACCTCTACATTAGCCGACTACGTAGGTAGCACTAGCTATTACCATTTACGGACACCCCTCGGAGGATCCATGGTGGATAGTGCCCAAGGTCGAAGTGTCAAAGACATGGCATTGGTTTTGGGGACTTTTTTGTGTTGGGACTCAATAAATCTCTAAAAGTTTCTATAAAACCAAACAGGATGGACTTTTTTAGAGATTTTATACTAAAAACTAGTAGCAGGCGGTAGCGCTTCCATGGCCGGTGTAGATTTCCAAATTTGAGTACTACGAAAATATATATACCATGAGTTACTATGTATGCAAAAAGTATTTCAGAATATCTGAGTAAGTATTTCAGAATATCTGAGTATATGGAGAGATGAGATTGATTTGGTTGGGAAGGTTCGGGTTGTTTTACATAGGAGATCGTAGTTTAGAAGGGGTAGAGGAGTTATTCAAGTGGAAATCAGGAATCAGTTATTATCATCTATGTGCAGTAGAAAAAGACCATGAAACATAAAAACATGCATTTTGTACAATATAGGTCGAAGCATAGCCATTTTTAAAAGACAAACTTAATCACATTTCGTGGTCAGCATCTGAACTAAATGGTGAGCGGGAATTCGAGAAATACTATAGAATGGGAATTCACTTCAAAGGAGGACTGTTGTATATGAACAAGATGATTACACCTCCGCGCGCCCATGCAGTCACAAATATGACAAACTATTTAGTCCACTATCATTAGTTGAACTATGTATCTTTTATATACTACTAAAAAGGATGAAAAAAGAGAAAAATTTTTTTCGTGCGGTAAATTTTTTTTTTTTTTCCACCGTCGCCTCGCTCCGTGCGACGACGACGACGCTCTCGTGCGAAACAAGCCCAGCCCGCTCATTTGCGCTGACACATGGGACCCAGTGCCACACTCCACCTCCCATCCCCTCCCCTCCCGACGCATCCGCTCATCGCGTCTCCCAAACCCGCGCGTCGCCGCCGCCGCCGAGCGGCACCGAGAGGACGCGGATGTGGGAACCGGCGCCCATCTCTCCTCTCCGCGGCGCTACCATTCGTGCACATCGGCCGCGCCATTGACGCCACCGCCCGTCGCTACGCCTTCCTCCCCGGCGTCCCCGTTGCGCGGGCCAACCCGGCTCTGCCTCGCTGCGGCGGCACGGGACGACCACGCGCCGACGACCGGTTGCGCCCAGCCCACTGCCATCGCGCGCAGACGACTCGCGGCGCGCTTCTGCCAGACGCCCGGCGACAGGCCACGACGCGCCAAACCCTAGGCATCGTCGCCTAGCAGCACCCCCTACCGTGCCGCCACCCCACGTGGCCGCGCGCATCGCTGCGCATGTATGCCGTCGTTGGGTGCGCGCAAGCAGCTGGTAGGCCGTCCAGCCCGCCGCGTGCCAGTACCGCGATGTCCGAGACCCGAGTCCCCACTCCCCAGTCCACCATCGCTCTGGAGACTTGCGCGTACTGTCAGTTCATGTTGCAAACTGAATTCCTTAAATGATATGCTGTATCTGAAACTTATCTTCATTTGGGTTGATTTTTTTTTGTCAGTGCCTCGGTGGAGCAAGGAAGTTCATCGAAGATATGCCACTTATATGCAGATAGGAGCATTTCTCATGGATTGTCCAACACTTCATTCAGAACTGCGCAACGAAGGACAGGGGAAGCGAGGGAGCTCGAGAGGCTCAAGGTGATTCCTTTCTCTTGTTTGGAGTGGAGTGGTTCACTTTGGCTTAGATGCATTTGTGTTTTACTAATGCCTTTGAAAATCTAATGTTATCACTGGCTCACTGCATTGTCAGATCTCTTTCAGTACCAAATTGATTATATCATCTAACCAACATGACATATGGACATTATAGAGCTTGGATGTTCAGAGTACAACCATGTTTTTGCAATACAGCATGTATCCAAGTGCTGAATATTATATTGAAATAACACATATCTCCCGTTTTTTGTGAAGCAACTATGCTAAATCTCTTGGCATGACACAATTTCTGGTCACTTTTTATTTTGTGAAGTAAATAGAAAATAACATTTTTTAAAAGCAATAAAAAATCTTCCTGACCTTTTACTTTGTGCCATATTTTTCTCAGTTCTGTCGGAAGCAAGTCTAAGGTTTACACAATCAATCTTAGCGTTCTATACAGGGTGGATTTTACTTGGCTCCAGAACTATTATGATAGATACTAAGCTGCCATTTTGACTGAAGTGACTCAAAACTGTACACTCTGTAATGGGAAAATGTTTGCTTTCAGCCGCCATGTCGACTTCAGTTTTAAAATTTTAATATAGGTTAAAACTTTTTTGTGACTTTGGTCATAAGATAGAATGTTTCACGGAACAGCCTTGATGAAAGCAGAAGTAAAAATTGTTAGATTTGGGGCTAAGGAATGCTGTGCACTGAAAGAAACATTTTTGGGTCTTACAAAATGTTTGTTTATTAATTTTCATATGGAAAATGCCTATTGACCAGCTTTGCCCACATATTTTTTCAAGAAGACTAAAATACACTACAGAATATCAATATCATCAAATCAATGAGATTTGCAGAGGTCTCATGTCACTATCAATACACTAGAGAATAGTTTTGGACTATACCATACACTAGAGAGTATATAGATAATGCTTCTGTCTTATTTCAGGTTCCTGAGGGCTCATGGTCTTGCAACTACTGCCGATACATACTCTGCATGATTGATGATAATCATGGCCTGTCCACATGCCAACAGTGTATGCATCTTACTTTCTTAATTAATCTCGTCCTTTTTTTTACTCAGTTGCTTCCCACAGGAGAAACTGATGGAGTGCATTGACATACCAGTGCAGATCTTGTGAACTGTGGTCTGCCACTAAGCTTATAGCACGTCGTAGGAACATATAAGGTTGGGAAACCTGCAGGAAGTGAACACTTGCTCTAGCAACTGTCTCCCTAAAGTACTTGCTTTTCTTTTCTGTCCTGTTTAAGCTTCTAGAACACTTGCTCTATGCAACTATTGCTGGGGTCAGGTTTTCTGATAACTGCAGGATCAATAACCAATCTTCCTTTGTGGCATGTGTGAGAGGAGGCACCTTAATTTATTACTGTAAAATTAGAAAATGAAATATTGTGATGGATTGATGGTATAATTTTTCACCTGTGGATGATCTTATAATTTTTCAGTTTAATTTGTGTTGGTTCCACGGGGAAAAGGGGTTTTGTTTTGATGATATTGCATGGCAATACAATTTTGTATCCATCTGTTCTTTCAAATGAATGCTCCCACTGATCTCATGGTGCCATTTACTTTTTTATGTTTTTTTTTTTAATTTCATCCTGTGCTGTAGGGAGACACGGATCATTATGTCGCATCCTTGGATCTGTGCTTTTTTTGTACCTAATTGTTACACTGCATTCTCTGAATAGAACTGTTATATGATTTGTGTTCAAGTGACATGTTACACTATATGGATGTTTTATCTGGTTGCATAAGTTGTATATCAATTTATTTCATGGAGTGTCTTATTCTTATTGGCCTCAATAATTGGAAATGCATTACACTCAAAAAAAAACATATTTGTTTCCGAGGAAGGCTTGTCTGTTTGTTTCTGATCACATATGTTTGCAACTGAATACTGACATGGTTTTTCTTTTACCACTGGTTCTCTGTATTTCTGGGCTGCTCATTTGGCTGGTCAGTCTAGGGTCCCGTTGGCATCTTGGTGTTGTGCTTGGCTAGAGGCCATCGGCCTCATTGCTGAAATTCGCTGACAGGTAACCTCTGTTATTACTAATCTTCCCACATGCTGGGGCCTGGAACTGTCTAAAGACTGATTCACAAAAAATGGAACTGTTGACAGACTGCAGTGATCTTGAGTGTTCTGCTGTACAACTTTTATTTGATCCTTACATGGCAAAATGGAAGTTGCTATCTGTACATTACTTTCTGTTTATAGCAGATCTCGGCGTGCTGAAACCAGAGCAGAGTATTGCAATTGCATGGATGCCAGGTATTAGTGTGGTTTAGGATCAGACACCCAATTATGCTAACCTAGAGCTAAAATTCTGTCTATTTCTGAAATATTAATTCTTAAATAGAAATTGTGGATCATCTATGTTAAACTTTTATTTTTTTCTATATATTTTTCGCGAACTGCTTGCTGAAACCAGCGTTATCAAATTTTACTCCCATCAAATGTCTTTAGCTAATGTTACCTTTTTTGGCTTTTGCCCCATGCTATTTTCTTTTTGGAATAAGGTAATAGTGTTATATCCATCCATGTTTTTTAGGACCACGAAGATACCGCTATATCCATGTGGTCAATATTTATTTCATTCATATGCATTCAGCTAATGTACCTATTTGCTCATGTTTGATCTTTGGTTCAGACAAATGGGAATAGCAGTTATATGGCTGCGTACTTCAAAAAAAATTATAGAACAGGGACTCCTTTTTTTTTGAACAGGGACTTTGTAAAAAAATGTATATGGCTGGGCAAATTGTATATGCTGGGCACTTCCAAAAAATTGTATATGTGCTTTCACCACACCTTTTAACCAAATATTATCAATGTAATATGAGACCCTCTTTTGGTTGTACTTTGTTTTTTTTATTTCAGATTGGTTTTATTTCATCTTCCTTGGGTTCTGGGCTCTCGAGTTTTCTTGGATCTTAAATTGACCAGATCCCCTGTTTGCTTGCTGTCCGTTGCTTTCTTGAAGTGAACTGCAGCAATGGCCGCGGGTGCTGCGCCGACCAATATGCAGAAGGAGCAGGTTTGTCTTCTTTGCAGATAGCTTCCCCGAGTTCAAATTATATGTTTGTTGTACACGGTGATCTGGCCATTTTCTTACTTTTCTCGAACGAACAAACATGACGAATTATTTGGTTTGAGGAAGTAAATTTATGTCTTAAAATCATGCGATCTGTGTGTTTTTATAATAAAAAGCTTAGTTATCCCGTAGCAACGCCACGGGCGTTTAATAGTTAAGTATCAAATTATAAACTAATAATAATCTAATAAAAAAAAACATATAATTACTATGGGCAGAGCTGTGCAAGATGATCTGCTTGAATTTCTATTAGCACCAAGCCCATCATTGATGATTCACCCACACGGTCTTCTCTTCTTTTAGAGAGGAGGTGCAGTATTGGCTGAGCTTCACAGAGATACGCGCTGCAGATGCTAAACCATGTTCATCTGGTAAGATTAAAGAATCAGAAACCAATCACTGTATCAGTTTTACGAAGGTCACAAACCTAAATTTTAGAAAAATATAAAGATATAGGAGAAAAGCATATCTTTTATTCCATATAAAAGGTAAGCCATGTAGAAACATTACTACTACTGCTACAGTTTGTAATGGTGTAACACGACAGCAAACTTTGCCATGGATTAGACGTCTACCATGAGTATGACAGAGAGGAAAAGTTCAAGTGGTAGATCAATTATCATTCTCGTCGAGAAGTATGAACTGATCTTCTGTCAACTGGGCGCTCATTGTCCAATATTGTCCTTTCCTGAGGGAATGTGAAGATTGCAGTAAACAAAAGAAAGGCCCCCAAAGCATAGCAATAAAAAACAGTAGGTCAGACTGTCGACAAAAAAAAAAATGCCATCATTTTAAACTAAGAAGCATCGATTAGTGATTTAGTGATATATTAATTACTATAACAAATGAACAAATTGTTTACTGGGGAAAAAAGTTGGCTGTGTGTGTATATATCTAATCCTGTAGATCTTTTTAGTGTGCTAGATTCAGAGCGCCACCACAAACCTAAAGATAACAGATGTAGCTATGACCTAGGTGATTCTCATCCAACTCAAACAATCATGATGCCTTTCGTTGGCCCCTCTACATTATAGATAAATTACTCATTAAAGCTAAAAAACCAATCCATATATTATAACATTAGCACACTGATCTCATGCCTCACCTTATGAACATACTGTGCTGATTGCCGGTAGTCATTCTTGGAATTATTATTCTTCAAAATGATCTTGCATATGCACCCTATCATCTAATTCTCCAGGGACTCAGACATCATTAGTGTTGTCATTGGATAGTTCCAGTAGAAACTATGCAGAGTTCATTGCAATAAATGGGACGAAGCTACGATCTGCACTGATCAGTAGACACAAAATAAGAATTTTAAACAATCAAATTCAGTCATTTGACACCAGGAAGCAATAACACCATTGAAGGTGCAGGAATAGCATGCAACTTTACATGTTATAGGCTGGTAGGGTTTGGGGCATCACCCTGCGGCAATTATGTCACACCGCAATGGAAAATCAGCGCTACTAAAGATGACTCGAACTGGTTGAACGATGCAATGCCAGTAGTAATGTAGGTTACACCGAATAGGGAGTAAAGGACCTGAGAAGCCTCATTTAAGTGATAAAACAACTACCACAGGAGACACTGAAAGCAAATGATAACATTTTGTTGCATCCTAATTTTTTTCCCGTGGAAGAACCACTGAACACTATGCGCGCAATTTGATAACCACAATATTACTGGTTCGACTAATAAGGCCTGAATCCTTCGAGCTCTATGCATTTCATTTCTTGCCGTTACAAACATCCAGCTCAACCTATACAAGGGAAATCTCAATTCCAATCCGTTGTTACTCTGTGTAATGTAACGACTAAGATAACATGGCTACTACATGCCTAAGTGATCTGTTTATGAAAGTGAAGAGACGAATACCGCAAGTACCTGCAAATCAAATGTGTGTGCTACTCATCCAAGTACGGGGTCAGTACACTGAACGCCACCAAACTGATCTGATGCGGATGCATGCTAGTCTAAATCTCACACACACCATACTGGCATGGACATAGAAACCTAGTATGAACCAATTAAATTGGAGGGAAAATCAGAAAAATCAAAATTGAAATTAGAGAAGGTCCAAGTACCTTCGATTCCACTAACACGATTTCATATATGACTGAAGAATTTTCAGGTACTTCTCCCACTGATTTACCATTAGAGCTGTAGAATACAAAAACATCAATCAATAATGAATATAAACGAAATAAATACTCTAGAGGGATTTGAGTTGTAGGCACTCCCACATGAGTCCCCTGTTGATCAATCATCATGACCATCCAAGACTAAGTTTGACATTCGACAGCAAAAGGGAGTAGCTGGGAAGGCCACATTCTATACAGAATAAATATCAGCTATCCATTGCAGTATCCTAAGAAAAATTCCAATCGTAAGATAACCTAAACAGACAAAAATAATCAATTTACAACAACACAGGCACATAGAACTAAGACATGGTTGTTGTCATTTTAATATTGCCATTCACTGTTATAGCAGAGGAAATCGTGAAAAATAATACAATCCATTTTTGGAGCAATTGTTTCAATCTCACCTGGTGCAATTGAGTACTTTCCATATCATATTGACAAGCGACAACTGTAGAGCTAATCGGTTGAATGACCATAAGAAATCTCACCTGGTGATCTCGTCTAGATGGATCAAAGCAATGTTTCAATCTTTGAAGTCTTTCTTTCTGCAAATCTGAAGCAATTCAGAATAGAATAAGAAGTGGTTTCAGTTTCATTAAGCAGCTTGCCTATTGAAGTCGTTACCTTTACTACTTTTAACCCAATATGTGATATGGATACAGAAATACTGAAATTAAGGACTTTCCAAACAAAAATACTACATATGAAAAAGACATACTTTTTTTGCTATGTCTATCTTTTCAGCGTCTAAATTGTGCACTGAAATCAGACAGGACCAGCAAATGCTTAGGAGAAACCCTTGGAAGTCCTTTTGACTGGTCATTTGCCACCATGGAAACTCTTGCATAATAATTCTAATAATTAACTGTTAGTCTATTACCTACACTGTTGTGAGGTTCACGCATATTCTTTCATATGTGCCTTTTCACCTTATGCACACACATGAGAGGCCTCTCCCTATCCATTTAGGCGATCCACATCAAATGTTTGCCACTTTTATAATTCTATCGGTTTTTTGCTACTTTTAGCTTGCTCTGTACAGACGATACAACAAATCATATAACCAAAAATACTTGCAATGTCTAATGTTTGAATGCACAAAACATCTCTTTAAATTAAAATTGGCACATACTATGTGGTAGAATTATGTAATGGCACTGTGAGTCAAAGACACATGGAAAAACAGTCAATCAACATTCCTTACTTAGAAATGGATGATAGAATAGGCTGCAAAAAATTATTCCATATCTTAGTTGCCCATCAGCTTGCCCTATGACAATCAGCAGGCTGCAGTTAGAAAATATCATAAATTCACTTGTGCAGAGATTGAAATAGGAACAGGATAAGAGAAATCAAAGCCTAACCGATGGAACCCCACGACAGTTTCAGAACTAACATGCACAGAAAATAGAACAGCTAGAAGAAGTAAAAAATTCAAACCAACCAATTAACCATTGCCTCAGTTATCTGGCAGAAAAGAGTTAAAAAACATTGTTCGTAGGAGAGGTCGAAGATGAAGAGTCAAAAATTGATCATTGGCTAAGCAAACAAGATGATGCCATGTATAGTCAAGCAGAGGCTAAAAAGAAAAAGTTGTAACCTGAAGAATGGCTGAAAAAGACCCAGGAGGTGATACAGGGCACGAAATGTACACAAGATGGTACCTGGACACCGCACAAGAATATGGAAACTTAATCAGTCTGGATTGAAGAAAACAACCAGAATAAATAGGAAAAGAAAATATCCCAGGAACATAAAAGCGAGTGGTTTGCATTAAGCCACACCGTTATTTTAGCCATAAATGTGTGTTGTGGTAAAACAACAAAAGTCAGCTATGAATGTTTTTTGTTAAGAATGAGGCATATGCTCAGCTTGGTAAAACAAAGTGAGTGCCTTGCACTAAGCAACATTTTTCTAGCCACAAATGTGCCTCACCTTTCAGCATGAATGAAAAAAGAAGACACCAAATAGAGGTAGTGGACTATGAGACTAACTGTGTTATATGTACAGTAAATAGGTACATGTCAAGCGTCCAAAGGGCATGGCCTCTACATGAACATCTCCCCTGTAGAGTAAAACGGAAAAAGTGAGATGCCGACCCACTGTGATGTGCCTATAAAATACTATAGGACTCAAAGTAGAACAGATAACATAAATGATGAGCATGGAGGCGCTAACATGAATTAATTGAGATTCTTGTATGTTGAATTCAAATTATTGGCTGAATAAATAGCAATGGTAACACAACGATCGCTACAATTCAAACAATGTTTATTAATCCATTCGAACTAATCCATTCAAATTATTGGCTGAATAAATAGCAATGGTAACTTCTTTTAGGTTTGTACCTCAACAAAAGGAATTTGGGAGAGAAGATGAAAGACCCAATATAGATAGACCAAAGTCAGCAACACGCGCATTGTGCCTCATCAATCAATATGTTTGACGACTTGATATCTCAGTGAATTACAGGAGGGCAAGCATAGCCATGCAAGTACTCAATTCCCCTAGCAGCCTGGACAGCAATGGTGACCCTCCTTGCCCAGTTCAGTCGCTTTTTTCAAGTTTGGATCCTTGCCATGCAAATGCTGGTACAGGGATCCATGAGCCATGAACTCATAAACTAAGAGCCTCTCGCAGCCATCCTTGCAGTAACCAAGCAGGTCATATCAGGAACACAAGGAAACTGAAATAGCACTCAGAAACCAAAATCCGTAGAGCCAGCATACCTGGGTGTGTTCTATCGTCCCGTCCATGACGATGAACCACCAAACCCTAGAGAAACACGACGCCCGGGGTCGTGGTTCGAGGTCGATGTGCCGGGAAGCTGCTGCGATGGCACGAGCGGGGCCGCCCGGCGGCGCTGGCAGGGGCGGCGACCCTGTGCCCCACAGCAAGGCGACGAACCGGGCGCTGGGGCGGCCGTCGCCGCCGGGCGAGAGGGAAGGGCCGTGAGGGATGGGGAGGGAGGAAGTGGAGGGGGTGGTGGAGGAAGAGAGGAAGAGAGGGAGGGGCGGCGGTGGCGGTGGCGCTCCCGACGGAGGCGGCGGCCGGCGTCGCCCTCGCGGCGTGGGGAAGAGGAGAGAGCGCGGCGTGTTTTTTGCGGACGGATCGAAGGGCGGGGAAGCATGTGGACTGTGGAAGCGGAGGAAGCGAGTATATATTCGTTCAATGGGATTCCAATGAGAAGCCAAATAAAGCCGCTTCGATCGGTGGTGTGGGTAGAATCCACCTCGATGAATCGGGACCGTTTCAGGTGAAATCATTCATTTGTGGTAGTTTCGAACAACGTGGACATGGGTTCCACGCGAGGAAGCCATTCCTGGTTCTAGAGTTTTAATATCCTTAGAAGTACCTCCTTAAGAGTCTTTTTTTCTTCTAAAACTCCTAGGACTAGAAAACGGTTCTAAGGACTAATTAACCAAACACCTATCTATGCTAGGCTTTATTTCGCTCTAGTGTTTCAAAACTTTATGGACTTGCTAATGCAAGTCCCACATAAAAAAAAATATCTATTCTTATCCTTCTCCTACATGAATAATACTTCCTCGGTCACGGAAATATTTGTACATACTGTCTTTGGGCACACATACCAAGGTGAAAACGAAATTACCAAAATGCCCTTGCAATGTCAGCTCTGGCAACGTGCGAACGGTGGACAGGGACATTCAGAGCCTCCGCCATTCTTCTTTTCTGTATTTTTAAAAACAAAATCAAATGAATGAATGGACAGGAAGCGTTGGTGCTTTGTTTCTTTTCTTTTTTACAGCTGTTCCTCCGTCAGGTCATACTGTTCTTCAGTTAGATGACAGTGGCCAATATTCGTGGGAAAAATTTGAATCACAGATGTACGTTTATTCTTTAGACGGAGGGAGTAATACACTTACTGTTCGCATGTACTATGACGAAGTAAATCATGATGCAAATCAAACAGTCTGGATGAATAGTAACAAACTAATAATAAAATAAAAATAAAAAAATAGAAATAGATGTTGTCGGCCCGGAGGTGTCTACGGCCACGGCCACGGCCCACGGAGAATTGTCGGCCCAACAGAGCGCACATGCACACCCCAACACAGTGGAAGGGAACCCTTGGCCTCCTCCTTCCCTCCTCCCCCGCATCTGCATAGCAGCACTTCCCGACCTCACCCTCCGCCCACCTCTTCGCTCCCCTCCCGCCGCCGCCGCCGCCGCGTCTCGTCGGCCCATCCTCTTGCCGCCTCCTGCAACGGCGCCGGGCGGAGATCCATCCCAACTCGCCGGGTAAGCTCTTCCCGTCTCGCTTGGGGTCGCTTTAGGAGACCAAATCCAAGCCTAAACCCACCCGTATTTGTTTTTGCTTCTCTGCACAGTTTGTATCCATCCCGATAGTTCCGGCAGGATTTGTTTGCTACTCTTGCATAGCACCAATCCGAACCATCCCTGTTTCGATTCCGTTCGTTAGGGCTGCGTTCGAGATCGAGCCGCACTGTAGTCTTCGTACCCTAATGTTGTGGGACTGCTACGGATAGCAGTCACTTTTGTTTTATTAGCTCCCGTCCTGGTGACGCAAATCCGCCAGTGGACGAAGCGGTTGTTTGGGATTCTCATGTGCGCTAGATAGATAGTACATGCTCGCTTGAGGGATGTTGCTAAAGATTTATCGTTTGTCACACCTGCAGGTGACCCCAAGTAGGTGGGTGGGTGGGGCAACCATGCCCAAGGTTAAGAATCCCCATGTTTTCATGGACATATCAATCGGTGGAGGCAGCGCCGAGAGGATCACATTCGAGGTTGTGAAGCTTGAAGCAGCATCTTCTTTTGTTTGTTTGTTTGCATAACGGCTCACTACTTTCAGCTGCGGAGGACATGGTGACATGCACCATATTAACTAACTTACTGTGATTGTTTTGCAGCTATTCGCAAATGTAGTTCCAAAGACTGCGGAGAACTTCAGAGCACTCTGTACTGGTAATTCTGGTTCCATTCTGTGAAACAGCAGTGTGTGTGTGTGCTTACGTCGAGTTGTTACTATTGCATATGTTTGAGCTCTAAGTCTTGTCCTCTGCCCAACATGTAGGTGAAAGAGGCCTTGGAGCATCTACACAGAAACCACTCTATTATAAGGGAACAAATATTCATCGCATAGTGAAAGGGTTTGTTGCTCAGGTATTTAGATTGCTACTAATCTGGCTGCTGCGTATTTCTTACCATAGATAGTACATTGAAATCTCTTTTGTGGGATTGAAATACTGAGCTATATGGAATATGCATGCACTTGCCTTTCTTCTATTCATGCAGCTTTGCAGTTTGACACATTTTTTTCCTTAGAAACTAAACTTGTCAAACTTCCTTCCTGCAGGGTGGTGATTTTTCTAGAGGAGATGGTATTGCTTCATTAGCCCAGGCTTCTTCTTTCAACTGACTTCTTGCTGTAGTGTACTTTATAAGCTCAACGTTGCATGCTATTTCCAGGACGTGGTGGAGAGAGCATTTATGGTGGAAAATTTCCAGGTTACTAGCTACATTGAAATTGTGTCAGTCATAAAATTTGTTTGTTAGCTATCAGTGACTGTCCTGTTAAGATTTTCACTGAGGTTTTCTTTCATTCCATCATGTATTTTACAGATGAAAACTTTCGACTACTGCATGATCAGCCTGGTCTCCTGTCCATGGCAAATTCTGGACCAGACAGCAATGGGTCACAGTTTTTTATAACATTCAAGGCTCTACCTCATCTTGATGGGTATTGTTTCTTGTTCCTCAGTCTCTCAGAACCATAATAAAAACTAATATTTTGTCAGAAATTTTATATTAATGGCGTCAAGTAATTATGTAAAGTAAATGATGATGTCAACCAACCTGGATCATGTATTGTATTTACATTTTTTTTAAAATACAAAGCTGATTTAGTAGAAAGTTTTAGAAATTCATGTTTACAACATGCCACGTGCCTAGGTAGTATGCTGTCCTTTCTTTGACAGTATTTGATGTCATTAGTCCCTTTTTTTTGAGGAAAATATCATTAGTTCCTAACTACCTTCTATGTCTTGTCTTACATTTCCTGCCTATTCTTCATGGTCCAGCAAAAATGAATTTGAAATTGTAATATTTGTAGCAAGCATGTGGTTTTTGGGAAGGTGGTCAGTGGATTAGCTTTTTGCTTAAAAAGCTTGAAGCAGTTGGTGGTGAAAGTGGACCTCCTTCTCGTCAAGTGAAAATTGTAGACTGTGGTGAACTTTCCAACACAAATTCTCAAGATCTGCTAAAGGGGAGAGAGGTATAAATAGACAAATACAATGTACAACTGCAAATATTGTATGTTTTTGTTGCTTATCTTCCTCATTACCACTTCTTTTGCAGAAAAAAAAAACTAAGAACGGCGGATGATAACTCCAATGCTGAAGGGAGAACTAAATTAAAAAAAGCATCAGGCGATAAGCAACGAAAGAAGAGAAAACACTATTCGTCTGATTCATATAGCTCAGATACTTCAGACTCACTGTCCTATTCTTCAGATAGTGGCTCTGATTCAGAATCACACTCATCAATGGATACTAGCTCGTCCAGTGATCATAGGCGTAAGAGAAGAAAAAAGGGTCTAAGAAGGATAAGCGCAAGCCCACAAAGAGGAAGGGTAAACATACGAGGACTAAGAGAAAGAGTAAAGGATCCAAAAGGCGATCAAAACGGTACAATGTTAATAACCTGCATAATGTCGCTACTTTGTTAGCATGGGATGACTTCTTGCTGAAATTCCTCCTATTTGGTGTGGTTTATCTTTAGGAGCTATGGGAGTTCAAGTGATGATTCAGTAAGCTCTAAGACAGATAGCAGCAGTTCTGACAGTGAAAATGGCAGCCATCGTACTAAAGCGTTCCTTGCCAAAAGGTAGTACTCTCATTCCATTAGATTTAATGTGTTTTATATATTTGCTATCAACATATCCTAGTGGACTTAAGTTTGAGTGCATATATTTCTGGCCTGCTAAAACCAGTTCTGTGCTGAACAATTTCTGCTTGTGAGGTTGTCATGTCTAGCTAAAAAAGGAACATTGTGTTGATTTTTTTTTCTGCTGCTATTTGGTTTATTACATTGGTATACCTTCCTAGCATCAATTGAAAAGTAAATAAAGTTCTGACCGGTGTAGTGTCTTATTCATGTTATTATTAATCTTCACTGTTTATCGATGGAAGTGAAAGGGTTTGGAGCACGTTCATATTAATGCCAAATTATCTCTCTTTTTTTTTCTATCTGAAAGCAACTGTTGATAACTTACTATGGCATATACTGCAAATATCTACTAATAGCTTGAAGTTTCATATATTATATTTATTCAGTCTTTACATTATGTATAATTTATAAGCTTTTAGTATTCTGAGATTACTTTGCCTCACTTTTTGTCTTCAATTTTGAAGTAGTAATCATTTCGCCCCCTCTAGCAGATAAAGAAAGTACCAAAATGACAAATTCAGAACAAGGGAGATCTTTTCAAGATGTAGACAAGGGCAAACAAACAGTTACTACCGTCAACCGATCACAATCACCTGATGGAAGTAAACCCTCAAACAAAGATGACAACGGGCTGATGACAGATATGGAAATTACAATTCAGAAGATAGGTAATGCCTATTTCATGTTTTGATTTATCAACCACATGTTCCTTTTGGGTTCCTATTACTACCATTGACAGAGCAAAGTTTGTACTGTTCAACTTTGAGGCGACTAGTTATTTTTTGAGTGGCTAATGCGCACCTTTTTTTTTTTTTTATCTAAACACAGGAATGATCCAGGTGCAAGTTCCAGGATCAATCCCATCCAGGTTGATGTGAATTTAACGAAACCAGTAAATGTAGATGGCAACATTGGTGGTGATAATGCAGAGGCTGACATGGCTAGAACTGCTACAGAAAGGCACCTGCCAATCAATGAACCTGTGTCCACCAATGGTAAAGATTTAGCTGTGGGTTCCACAGACAATGGGCAGCCTCAACGAATCAGGAAAGGACGTGGTTTTACTCAGAAGTATGGGTATGCACGCCGTTACAGGACGCCATCTCCTGAGCGTCCCCCTATTCGACCGCTATGATGGAGGGAGAGATGATAGATGGAACAATTTCAATAGGTAAATTTGAAATTAGACTATTTATCTAACTCTGACAGATTTGGCATTTATACTGATTTCTCATCATGTCAAGGTATGGAAGAAATGGTCCTTACAGTAGACATTTCGCCAGTTAGGAGATACCGTGGTTCGCCAAGAGCCAATAGCCCACCCAGGTTGGTATTCTTATGCGTTGAAGTGAGATTCTTGCAGGGCTTTACTATTCTCATTAAACTTGAGAGAAACAATCTGTTTCTTCCTAACAATTATTCTGTCCTTATTTATGCATTGTTTAATGGCATAGGGTTATAATAGTATAAATTCATTTATAGGAACCAATCTGCTCATTGTAAATAGTCAGTTGGAAGAAATTGCTAATGCTTAAATTATTCAAACTACTGTTACTCCAATACAGATAAACCTGTCATTACTGTAAAGCATTAACTGTCTATCTCAACTTCTTTCTCTCTCCCCCTCTCGACTTGTGATGAAAGCTGTGAAGGACATTTGTTGGTATTGTGGATACTGAACACTTGATTTGTATGATTAATTTTGATCTTCAGATATCATGATGATTATTACATGTGCAAGCACCAGATAACCATGCACTGCATATAGATCAAGCAACTTTTCCATTACCATGATAAAAACAAAACTGTTTTCTTTTCAATTTACTCTACCTTTCCTACCATTTTGGGCAAAGCCATGCTACTTTACAAGTGGCAAAAATTGTTGACAAACGTCCATGACTTTAGGTACCCAAGAAGGGGCCGAAGCAGGAGCAGGTCACGCAGCCCAGCAAGGCGTCATGACCGTGGAGGGTATCGCCGCCACAGCCCAAGGCGTAGCCGCAGCCCAGCAGAACCAAGACGCGATGTGAACGATAGGCCTCGATCAGGTCGTGGTGGAGGCGATCCTGACCAGCGTGACCACAGCCCCCCTGCCAACAGGTCCAGGTCGAAGAGCCAGGAACCCCTGAGATCCGGATCTCCTGATGCTGCTCCAGCCAAGAGGGAGAGCTCAAAATACAACCGCAGGCGCAGCAGCAGCTCAAGGTCCAGCAGCCCTGATGGAAACAAAGGCCTGGTTTCATATTGAGATGTTGTGACATCAATTTACAGGCTCCAAGAACTATGTTTCTTGCTAGTTTAGCGTTATGTACGCTTTTGTAATGGCTTCTGAACTTAAACTGCTTTCCATGTAGCTGTACGTTTGGATTTCCTGTTAGAGACTTGAAATGTTTCGAATGTCAGATATTTAGACTTCTTAGTCAGTATGGCGCAAAGAGTTTTCAAGTTCAATGTGTTGCCTTGCAGATTGTTTTAGAATACAATTGTATTGAATTATCCTACTTTTAAGGCCTCCATTTATTCGTAGTCACTTAGTAAACTAGTGCTTAGTTAGGATGCAATTCGGTCCAATAAAATTAACATATTGTCTTGTTCAAAATCTTGGCTCGGCTCTACAATTGAAATTTGCGTTCTATCCTCGTGTCTAAAATATTAGTTTGGCTATATCTGTGAGCATTCATTTGCAGTTCTGATAATGTGCTAGTCCCATTGCGAGCAAGAAGCTTCTGTCGTAAATTTTGCCACTCTGAGCCTTTTGCCTGACGCTTTCTTTGACCGAACTTTTGCTAGGGCCCAATTACCCAAACAAGAGATGTTTGGGAAAGGCAGAACTCCAGCGGCGGCGAGCCGCCAAGCATGCCAGGTCACTGCGGCGGTGCGGCCCCGCCCAGCCCCGCACTCGGCGACCTCACCAGCTGTGGCGCCGGGGCACAGCGAGCAAGGCCCACCCCGTCCGAGGTGTTCTTGCTTGCCCTCGTCGAGAGGGGGAGGCGCGGCGGCGGCCCGTCCTATTCGTTCCCCTCTCGGTGAGCCCTGTTGTTCTAGGAGTTGGCGCTTTGGTGTTCTTGCGTTGGCATTGAATCCCCCTTCCTCCACATTAGGCGCTGACCATTTGATTTAGACATCGTTTTTATCGAATCAGACATAGGACCAAGGATTGGATATAGTTTCTTTAGTTATTGTTAATTTTATTTATGACAGATCCTCATGTACTACTTAGCAGCTGATGGGAGTATTCTTTCTTCGTTTTTTTCTTTTTGCTTTTTGCTTTGTGAAGCTTCCCACCTCCATCCATCGACGACGCCGCTCCTTGTACAATCCAGCAGCTGGCGCCAGACTCGGCGACTCCGCCAATGGCTGCTACCCACTCTCGTCCTAAGCAGCTGATGGGAGTATTCTTTCTTCGAATTCGATCCTTTTGCTTTGAGAAGCTTCCCACCTCCATCCATCGACGACGCCGCTCCTCGACTTGTACTCTCCCGCACCTGGCGCCAGACTGAACAAGGAGAGCTAGTATCGCCATTCTCGTCCATAGTTAGCAGCTGAGAGGAGTAGCTAGTATCACCACTGAACAAGGCCTGCCAAGTCCTGAGATCGCTGAAGGTGTCCTAAATGATCTCCACTACTGTCCCCACAAGCATGCCACTGCACTCTCCATGGTAATTAATCTCCGCCAGCTACGCTTTCTCACTGAACTCAGAGAACAATCTTTTTTTGTCGAAATTTCAGCAAAAATCTAAAATGTGTTATTCATTTTCTGAAATCGTGGTATACTGCCTTGTTGAATGCTTCTAATGTATTGCTATACACCTATGGTATTTGTTATCGTTATCTGCAGTGCATGACAGATCAAGGACAGTTTTCAGTGACGATATCATACCATTTTGTTTCTAAAAAAAACTTGATCCACGTATTTATTGGCGTGAATTGTGATAGGATAGATTTTATGTGCATAATTTCCTTCTCTCTAACACAATCTCTGCTGATCTGACCAGATGCCCGAGTCCTACAGCCATAGCTCGGAGCTAAGCATGATCTGAGTTGATCTGGCCGGATTGTGGCGCTGCTGGTGGACCTGCAAGATAGAAAAAAAAACTTAAGGAAATCTGATCATGGACTTCGCCACGGGTGCAATAGGTGCCATCATCCCAAAGCTGGGCACACTCCTGAAAGACGAGTTCGGCCTGCAGAAGGGCGTCAAGGGAGGGATCAAGTGTCTCATGACCGAGCTTGAGTGCATGCAAGCATACCTTGAGAAGGTGTCCTCGGTACCAGTGGACCAGCTTGACAAGAACGCAAGGCTTTGGGCCAGGGAAGTTCGGGAACTATCCTACGACATTGAGGACCGAATTGACACCTTTCTGGTGCGTGTAGAAGGGAGGCGGTGCACATCGGCATCAAAGGGTTCATTGCCTGGACCAGCAACCTACTGTCCAAGGTCATGATCCGCCACAAATTAGCAGAGGACATCGAGGACATCATGGCTCGTGTCAAGGATGCCAAGGAACGATGCGACAGGTACAAAGTTGACACAAGTGTTGCTAGTTCTATCATAAAGTCTGATCCGCGTCTCCATGCTCTGTACAAAAAAGTGACTCAGCTTGTTGGCATAGATGAGAAAAGAGTTGAGCTAATAAGCATGCTAAACAAAGGGGATGATAAGGTTTCAAGAAAAAGCTCAAGGGCATCTCTGTTGTTGGAGTTGGTGGACTAGGGAAGACAACTCTTGCCAAAGCATTGTATGACAAGATAAAAGTGGAATTTGGATGTTGTGCTTTTGTCTCAGTGGGTCAGAATCCTGAAGTGAAGAAGGTTCTCAAGGACATTTTACTTGAGCTAGACAAGCAAAGGTTTAAGGACATTCACAACTTGATAAGGGATGAGAAGCATCTCATCGACTTAATCTTGGAATTCCTTGACAACAAGAGGTAGGCATCGTAAAACATGATTTTAATCTGGAATGCTGAGTTCTTTTTCATCCACGTTTAAAATAAAAATTTCTGTGTAAAAAATTTTATATGTGCCAGCCAATTTACCTCAACACAAGTGAGTTGGTTATTTTCAAATTGACTTGTATTTGATTGCTATTTAATCTTATCACTAAGCATTAATGGATTTTTTTTTTAAAAAAAAGATTAATGGTTGGATGTTTAATTACCTTTTTTTTTATTCTAGAATTTTTATCTGTTTTTGTAGTCATGGGGTGGAAGAGTCTTCACCCTTGAATATTTAATAGATTTGGATTTTGATCACTCTTGTATATTTTGATTAGACAGTAACTTCATGTTGCCCAGTTATATCCTATAAGGTGGTTCCTGAAGGTCTGCCCAAAGTTCTCTATATCCATTGAACAGACTTACTAGTCTAAACATTTGCATTACCATCTTTTGTTGTAGATCCATATGCTCAAAATTTCTATAAACCCTAAAATTCCTAAACATTTCAATTTTCTATAAGGTGGTTCCTGAAAGTCTGCCCAAAATTCTTTATATGCCCTAATCTTTCTTTTTCTAACTTGTATCTTTTGCATTGTGTCGAGGATAGGTACTTCCTTGTTATTGATGACATATGGGATATACAATCTTGGGAAATAATCAAATTGTCCCTAGCTGATAATAATTGTGGAAGCAGAATAATCACAACTACTCGAAAATATGAAGTTGCAGCACAAGCCGGTGATGTTTACAAACTAGCCCCACTTTCTTATGATAACTCCAAAATGTTGCTTTGCACAAGGATATCTGATGGTGAAGGAGAATGTCAAGATAATCAATTGGATGAGCTACTAGATAAAATTTTGAAGAAATGTGGTGGTGTGCCATTAGCTATCATTACAATGGCAAGTTTGTTAGCAGGTAAACCAAGGGAGGAATGGTTTGAGGTGTTTAAATCAATTGGTTTTGGCCAAAAAGATAGCAGGCACGTGGACAATACTATGAGGATACTATCTTTTAGCTACTATGATATGCCTTTTCATCTACGGACTTGCTTGTTATACCTATCTGTATTTCCAGAAGACTATTTTATCCAGAAAGATCATTTAATATGGATGTGGATAGCTGAAGGTTTTGTTCAACGGGTACAAGGAGTTGGATTATTTGAGCTTGGCGAGAGTTACTCCAACGACCTTGCAAATAGAAGCATGATCCAGCCAATAATGGAGTACATAGGGAATGGAACTCATGAAATTGGTTTCCGTGTTCATGATATGGTGCTTGCTCTTATTCGTTCTCTTTCATGTGAAGAAGAAAACTTTGTGACTATATTGGACACTGAGCAAGCTGCCACACTACTGCCATGCAACAATGTCCGTAGGATATCCCAACAAAGCAAAGCACCCCATTTTAGCTGGAAGGACATAATGGATATGACACATGTGAGGTCATTTATTGCATTTTCTGGTCAAATTGATAACCTGGTCCCACTTTCGAGCTTTAAAGTTTTTGCGTGTGCTAGTTTTAGAATTACAATCATCTTGGAGATTGAAAAACCGTCACTGTCTTGGAGATCTAGTTCACTTGAGGTACCTCAGAGTGAGTGGTACTTGTGAGCTTCCCAAAGGAATAGAGGCTCTAAAGTTTTTACAGACACTGGACTGGGAGGATTATAGAACTGTAGAACTGCCGTCGAGCATTGGCCAGCTATCCCAATTGGTGTGCCTGCGTACTGGTATGTGGAGATTCGCGAATGGGATCATTGGGAACCTAAAGTCCCTAGAGGAGCTAACCCTTTCAACTTGCCCTGGTGTCAATCAAAAATCTGCATGGGGGATCTCTTGATGGAATTGGGCAACCTCACGTCACTGAGGATACTCAACATTCGAAATTATGATAACTTGGATGAGGGCATTGAAGATTTTTCACTGGAGTCTCTACGCAATCTCGAAAAGCTCCATAAACTGTCGCTAAGACTTTTATCACGCCATTTTTCTTCTTTCAGGCAGGAAGCACCAGGATTCGTCCTCTCTCGACATCTCCGATACTTGCTCTTCGAAGCACGCGAGTTCCCTCACATGCCAACATGGATCAACTCCTGTCTTCTGCCAAACCTCTCCCATTTGTCTATCTGTGTCCGATTTCTACATCATGGAGACATGAGAATCCTAGCAAGGCTGCCGGAGCTCCGTTTCCTCGACCTGTGGACGGATTCCAGTGTAGTTGTGTATGGTGGTGACAGTGACGGCGGCTTCCTGAAGCTGAGGTCTTGCGCATTGCGCTCAGCCAATGGTACTGTCATGTTTAGGCGGGATGGGTATGGGACACCACCTATGCCGAGCCTTGAATACCTTCATTTATTTTTTTCTATATAGAAGAATGGAAGCATTTATGTGCTCGCCATGGTCAGGGTGTCTCGTTCTTCCCAACGGTGATTGGCTTTCACAATATGTCCTCTTTACTTACGGAAATTCGTGTGGAAATGGAATGTCGGGGTGCAAGTGATAGAGAGGCAAATGAGACAGAGGTTGCCCTGCGGCACACAGCCAGAACCCATCCTAACCATCCCAGCATCCAAATTCACAGAATGAGTGACCCTGAACCGATGACATCCCACCAAGGCGAAGAGGTATGCACAGTTTCTACTCTCTTCCTGGGTGGGTACTTCAATTTATGATACAGTTGCCTTGTACTAGAATTGAAGTCAGCTTGGTTCAAACCTGAAATTGACTTGGAACTCAATCTCTTAATCAATACCAAACTCATAGAAAAAATTTTGTTACCAGACTTCTTATCATGTTCATCCATGCTCAAATGTGCTTACCTTCACATTCTAACATGCTGATTCCTGTTACCAGCCTTGCAAGTCCTTCGACTTCCATGTCCATGTGCGAGAGTTAAATGACATTGGCTATGCTTTCGACTTCACGAATCTGAGTGATTTGTCTTCACTCGAGCAAGTATTGGCACAAACCAACTGTGAGGATGCTACGCTGGACGAGGTTGAGGTGGCAATCGCGGCACTGAGGCATGCAGTGGACGTGCACCCCAACCATCCCACTCTACAAGTGGAGAGGTACAGTGAAGATAAAATGAAGGTACACGATCTTTAATTCTCTATTAGTCTCGTCTTCTTCTCATGTATGTAATAAATGGCTATGCATTTTAGCAAATTTTTAGTACTAACGGCGAGTTGTCTCCCTTTTACCAACCATCCCTACTCCAGCTTGTAAAACATACTTCTCCGGCTATAGGTGAAGTTGATGCCTCCACTTCTACAACCTCTGCAGCAGGGGTAGGAAAAGACGACGAGCAGGTGGTTTTGATTCTCTCCATCTCTGTTGTCATATATACCATTCTCACGGCCGGTTATGCATGCGGTTTGGCAACTTGTACCAATCAAGAATCTCTTTCCCAATTGCAGGCTCTGCTCCTTGTGGCGTCACCACAGAGCACGAGTTTGAGGATGCCATCTCCGGATCAGCGGCTGCCGAAGAAGAGGAAGACAGCAACGAACAATTACATTATTGAATAAATCTGGGTCCATCCAATCCGCTTCCGTCCTTCATGCAGGTATGTAGGCACTCTTGGCACAAATTCGTATGCGACAATGAAATGCTCCTTGTAGGCATTATTGAATATGCAAACTGCTTTGCTTACAGTGTGTTCTCTGGGCATGTTCAATTCTCTTTACTATATCAACCACATTATAGCACATCCACATGCTTTGGAATCAATATTCTGAGTTCTTACGCCTTGGAAACTGTCACAGATAACTAGTTGAGATCCTAAAATGGTTGTCTTGAGATAACTAGTTGCTTCACCTTAATTAGCTCACAGAAGTGATGCACTGGACCATTATAGTGAGTTAACGATTGAACTTTGTTCCTTCGTGTACTGGTTAATGATACCAGTTCATTAGCCGATCAAATTTGGTGTTCCTTTGTTTTGAACTTTGATCAAATGGAACATTTTACTGCTGAGATCTGCAAATAAAATGAAACGTTCAGGTAATGTTCAGAGCTGCCCACTGAATCTGCTTCTGGCTTGTGTTGCAAAAGGAATAGGAGAGCATAAGGTGTTAGGCGCGTACATTGGAAACAACAATGGATGTTCTCGTCAAGATTTTGAATCACCTTGTATGATTGTGGCGAATATTGCCTGTTTTATCAACTTTGTAATAAGTGACTGCACACATCTTTGGTCTAGTAGTGGAGATATTGCCTCATTAGTTAATAGAATGTCTTATATTATTGGTCTTAAAATAACTCTTAGGCACTCAGCCTGGTTGTGTTGTATGATGTAAGTATACAAAGTTATCTTAAAGTCTCAAAGTATATCAGTTAAAGATGCTCATTCAGCTCTTTAACTGATATACTCGTTCAGATAGCTTCATGGACCGGATTTGTGAAAAAACTACGTAAATACTCATCCTAGATTGATATCGAATCAAATTCAGTGCTGCCCATGATAAAATTGAATGTGTGCAGATTCTTCAGCACGTTTGTGCAGTTTTTTTTGGTGGTGGTGGTGGTGGGGTGGGTTAAAGCACAGTTAGTAATTTGAACACTTTGCGTTAACTCGATAGCAGTTAGAAAACTGTGAGATTGAATCTCTAATTTCACGACACCTGTGCAGCTTCTTGGACACGTTTGTGCTTGTGCAGTTTGGGTACTTTTAAAGGACATTTTCTAACTATAATTTGAAGTATGAAAACTTCTGTAACCTCTCTCGGTCAGTACTCTGCCTTTTCTTTTTCTTTTCTTTTATTCTTTTTAGAGAAAAAAAACTCTGTGCTCTGTGCTACCATGCCAATGTGGCCTTGGCACAGTGTGATGTAACTGTTGAGATGGCCCGGCCCATGTGGCATCTGTTGGAGTTTGCTTCTTTGATTTTCTTGGGCTACGCCTAGCGCACCGGATCAACTTTTCAATGTGTACTCGGTATATGCACCCTAATCGGCTATGATTTTTCTATTGCGCTGTTCATATAGTTGTGGGCTCATTTTTATTTTGATATCTCCTAGCTAGCCAATTGCTTCGAGCTCCTCTAAAAATTAGGCCACAGACCCAGTTGGTTAGTTTTCATGAGAACGGCCCCAAGCTGATGCTATTTTATTGTGAGTGAAAGAAAAACATTAAACCATGTTTGAGAAGATAAGCTGATAAGTTCAAACAAATATAGTGAATCATGTATGCACACTAACTTTAATTTTGTCTACATGCCAATCGAATGCTAGAAGTGCTTATATTTAGAGACGAAGGGAACAATAAAAATTACGTACTGTCATTTGCATAACAAAAATCAGAGCTATGTATGGTTAAGGTAAAAATGGATTTTCAAAAACAGTACTAGATGATCGCACAAGTAATTTGGACCGCGCCCGGGCGGTTTAGCATTCGCGAGTGGACTGAGTGGGCCCACCGCCCACTGAACTTGCAGCCGCGGTTATTGTGACTTGCAGTTACGGTAGAACGTCCATTATTTCAAACGGAACGGACCTAGCCATCCCATTCCCATCCCGCCACACAAACTCGCCTCCGAGAGTCGCGACTGCGCTTGAAGCGGGAAGCGGATCAGGTGGCGGAGCCGCGGAGGAGATGGCTGGCGCGGGCGGCGGCGGCGGCGGCCACGAGGAGAGGTACGTGCGGCGGCTCCTGCTCTACCGCCTTCTCGTGAAGCGGCGGCCCAATGCCTGGCCCTGATTCGAAATGCGTTTTCGTGGCAGGGTCGAGCGTCGCAGCGGTGTCGGAGGCGTGTCCCTGCGCGACCCGCCGCGGGTTCAACTTCGAGGGAGTGGAAGCGCGGGCGCGCGGAGACGGAGGCGGCGCGGGAGGGAGGTCCCACAGGCGGACGAGCCGAGGCCGGCGGCGACCCAGGCAGCGGCGGGGCCAGCAGGTCAGAACCCTGTGCTCTTCCTACTCATTTGTGATTATTACGGATTGGGGGTCGGGTAGACGAATTTATGCGATGGCTAATTATTGATCCAATTTGGTAGATATAGTCCCATGTTCTGTACCTGCTATTTGTTCGTTAGGGTTTATTGTCAGGAATTTTGTAATTTACTCAACATGCATTTTGTTTTGCATTTTGTCTCTGGTAGGTTTCGTGGGGATTCTGTCCCAACTGAAAGGGAGACAAAATGTGGCGGTGTTAGTGCTTATGAGCAATCGTTGAAAGAATATGTCGACATGAAGTCCGTCGTTGTTATATGTCCATCAGTTGGCATGTCTTTTGACTCCCGTGCTGAGGCATATCAGTTTTACAACTTGCATTCCTGGGAGATGGGTTTTGGAATACGGTGCAACATGATTGTGGATAAAAGTGTTACAACGCAAGAGATAGTCTGCAGCTGCGAGGTGAGGAGATGTTCTGCTTCTGTGTTTTTAATTCCGTATAATACAATATTTCAATTCCGTATAATACAAGATTATGTCGACAGGAAGCCCTACACTAAGAATCTAGTCTGTCGTCTTAGGGATGATAATGTGGACCTCCGCATGAAGCGTCACAGTGTGTATGACTACTTTTGGGCCATGGAGAAAGAGAACTATAGGTTCGTGAAGTGGGATTTGGAGTCATTGTGCACGAATATATCATTGGATCTATCAGAAATTAACTCTGAGAAGATAATCGAGTTGTTTGATGACTTTGGTCGTTGAGGAGGGATGACCCAAGCTTCATGTTCCGTATTTAGTTGGATGACATCGATCAGGGGCCGTACCTAGGATTTGGAGGCCCTGGAACAAAATTTATGATGGGGCCCTAAATTTCAAGAAAATCAAAGCATGCTTTCACTTAATTATAAATCTTCAAATTTATATAGGTCTTACACTACCAGGTATAGATCAAATCTTAATGCTAAAAGAGTAAAAACTAGTACGCAAGTAATTAGCACCATAGCAGCTAGCATAGCAGACTAGTAGTAGCTGTAAATTCGGAGGCCCTCCGATTTTGGAGGCCCTGAACGCTGCTAATCGCCGGCCCCGCATCGATGGTCAGTTTAATACATTGTTATGGACTAATGGACGTAGCAGAATGCAATATGCACATTTTGGTGATACTATAACATTTGATACGACGTATAGGACAAACATGTATGGCATACCTTTCGGCTTGTTTGTTGGTGTTAATAACCACCATCAAATTATCATACTACAGAAGACAGTGGAAAGTTTCAGATGGCTATTCCGTGAGTTTGTTACATTAATGGGTGGTAAAGCTCCAAGTACTATTCTCACAGGTACATGTTTTATTTCCAAACTTGATTATGCTTTCAGTTCATCGTTTACTGCTCTCAGAATTTTCCAACTGATATCAAAACTGTGGATTGTGCTGATTGTAGACCGGTGCCATGAAATGGAGGTGGCAATCCAGGAGGAGTTACCAGAAACGATTCAGAGATGGTGCAACATGCAAGTGCTGAACAATGGAAATGAATTCCTTGGACCAATTTGTTTGAAGAAGAGTGAATTTAAGGATGACTTCCAGAAGATCACTGATAGCATGTTGACTGAGAGAGAGTTCGAGTGTGGTTGGCAACGTCTTCTTGATAAGTACAACTTGCATGACAATGCATTTCTTTCACAGATTTATGATTCTCGACATAAATGGGCCAACCCCTACCTGAAAGAAAAGTTCTGTGCCAAGCAGACTAGTGCTCAAAGAAGTGAGAGCGCAGAAAACATGTTTAAGGGTTATGTAGCACTGAATAGATCTATCAATATGTTCGTGCGACACTACAACAAGCTCCAATCTGATCTCAACTAAGGAAAGCTCTGAGGAGAATAGGAGCAGGAAGGTAATAGGTCCTGAAACATATCTTGTGTCTGTCCCTACTTTTATAATTGGTAAGTCACATCCTGATTTGAATTTCTCTGTCCTGCAGAGACCTAGAGTTATGGGCAAAGGACTTCCAATTATGGAGCATGCTGCAAAGGTCTATACAAGGGCTATGTTTGAAAAGTTTGAAGGCATAATTTCCCGTTCTGGTTCTTATGTGGTGCATGAGAAGCAGAAAGGGAAGGCATATTTGGCAAGGCACATTAAGAGTGACCGGCAGGAGAGCTGGTCTCAAGTGGAATTTGAGGTTATCATTATAGCTGAAGATGGTGCAGTTGTTTGTGAGTGCGGATTTTGGGAGCATATGGGGATGCCTTGCTGCCATGCTGTGAAGGTAGAGTTTCTGCTGTGTTTCAGACTGTTACGAATTTGAGAAATTCTTTCTTGAACATAATGATCCCAAGTTTCAGATGTAAGAGAAGTGGCATTTATGTTGATGCAGGTGATGATACACTTGGGAATGCAGGAGATACCATGTGGGAATATTTGAAGCGCTGGACGATGGATGCTAGGGATAATGTTCCTGTTCATCTGATGGAGAACGATAGGGCTGCAGAAAACACAAAGCCATTTAGAACATCGGAGTTGTTCATTGCTAAGATGAAGTTTGCAAAGCTTGGTTCCACTAGTGACCAGGATTTTGAAGTAGCGAACGACCGTTTGGATCAACTAGAGCAGGAACGTTTGGAACATGGTGGAGATGAGGACGTTTCTGAGTTATCTGAGCAGTCCAGCATTTCTGCTGCAACTACTGATGATGCTACCTCTGCACCCAGTGGCTCAGAAACAGACTGAAACAGAGGTGCCTGATTATGTGCACAAGAACGTGGAGCATACTCACGCAAAAGTTATCCCCTGATCCACCTGGTGGCAGCTCCTCATTTTGTCCATTCAAAGCATATAACGCACGATGAGCATGGTAATTATTCAGTTATAAACTTTTTAGAGTTTAAACTCCAAACAAGTACTCTAAAGTTAGCTCTAAATTTTAGCCCAGAGTTTTTAAAGCTCAAAAGTGAGCTAAAGTGCCCTAAAGCTTTTACATAGAGCTCAAAAGTTTTGAGTAGGAGATCCAAACAGGCCCTGCAAATGTCTCCCGCAGGTCACTAGGAAACAAACCGCAAAAAAAAAAAAAAAAAAAAAAAATGTTGGTCCTATCGGATTAAATAGGTCTCACTTTTCGTCGCTAGGCAAGCCCAAGGAAATCAATTAATCAAAGCAGCAAACTCCAATGTGCTAACACTGCAGCCTCCCTGGCAGATGGGCCAGGGCCATCTTGCAACAGTTACATCACACTGTGCCAAGGCCACATTGTGGCATCTACAGGAATTACATCACATTTCAGCACATAGCACCGCGAGACATAAGCAACAGAGGTTACAGAAGCCTCATACTTGAATTTATAATGAGCAAGTATGTATGCTTTTAAAACTCCAAAAAACTGCACAAACATGTTCAAGAATCTGTACAGGTTCCATTTAGCGTGGGCAGCAACGATTTCATTTGATTAGATATCAGTGATGAGTACTTATGTAATTTTTTCACAAACCCTGTCCTTGAAGCTATCTGATGAGTATATATATCAGTTAAAGCTGAATGAGCATCTTTAAGTGATACAGTTTGAGAATTTAATTTAACTGTGTAAACTTATATCATACAACAGCACCAAGCTGAGACGCTGAGTTCTTAACAGCTATTTTAAGACCGATATATGACATTTTATTAGATAATGGGAAAGAGAATATCCCACTACCAGACCATGATGTATATTCCCCCTCTTCGTTTTGCGACACAAGCCAGAAGCAGATTCAGTGGGTAGCTCTGAACATTACCTGCATAAAAGAGTTCACGTTTTTCTTAATGAAGAGATGAGGGATCAAATATGGACTTTATCTAAGAACGCTTCATTCTATTTGCAATTGTCTACAGTAAGATGTTGTATTGTCCATAGTTTGAAACAAAGGAACACCAAATTGATGGAGTAATAATAATAAACTAGTGATCCTACCTGGTGCTGCTCTAAAGTGCATTGACCAGTACACAAAGGAACAAAGTTCAATCATTAACTCAGTATAATGGTTCAATGCATCACTACTGTGAACTAATAAAGCTGAAATAACAGGTTATCCGTGACAGTTTGCAAGGCATCAGAACCTTGCCCCCAGCACGTGTCGAGGTGTTGTAATGTGGTTGATATAGTATAGCTGAAACAGAGTTGAACATGCACAGAGAACACACCATAAGCACATCAGCTAGCATATTGTTTGACTCCCTAGCATTTCAGACTACCAATGCCACTGACACCACACACTAAGTGTACATACGAATTGTACCAAGAGTGGTTATGGCTTACATACCTGCATGAAGAACGGGAGTGGATTGGATGGACCAAGCCAAGATTTATTCAAGAATGTCATTATCCGTTGCTGTCTTCCTCTTCTTTGGCAGCGGCTGATCCGGAGATGGCTTCCTCGAACTCGTGCTCTGTGGCGACCTCACAAGGAGCAGAGCCTGCAATTGGGAAAGAGATTCCTGATTGGTACTAGTTGCCAAACCGCATGCATAACCGGCCGTGAGAATGGTATATATGACAACAGAGATAGAGAGAATCAAAACCACCTGCTCGTCGTCTTTGCCTACATCTGCTGCAGAGGTGGTAGAAGTGGAGGCGTCAACTTCACCTATAGCCGGAGAAGTATGTTTTACAAGCTGGAGTAGGGATGGTTGGTAAAAGGGAGACAACTCGCCGTTAGTACTAAAAATTTGCCAAAATGCATAGTCTCAGTAGAGAATTAAAGATCGTGTACCTTCATTTCATCTTCACTGTACCTCTCCACTTGGAGAGTGGGATGGTTGGGGTGGACGTCCACTGCATGCCTCAGTGCCGCGATTGCCACCTCAACCTCGCCCGACGTGGCACCCTCACAGTTGATGTGTGCCAAGACTTGCTCGAGTGAAGGCAAATCGCTCAAATTTGTGAAGTCAAAAGCATAGCCCATGTCATTTAACTCTCGCACATGGACATGGAAGTCAAAGGACTTGCAAGGCTGGTAACAGGAATCAGAATGTTAGAACGTGACAACAAGCACATTTGGGGATGGATGAACATGAGTCATGACAACAAGGCTGGTAACCAAAAAAAAAAAAAAAAAAAAAATCATTTGTGCCTTTGATATTGATTAGGAGATTGGGTTCCAAGTCAATTTCAGTTTTGAACCAAGGCTGACTTCAATTCTAGTACAAGGCAACTGTATCATAATTTGAAGTACGCACCTAGGAAGAGAGTAGAAACTGTGCATACCTCTTCGTCTTGGTGGGATGTCATCGGTTCAAAGTTATCCATTCTGTAAATTTGGATACTGGGATGGTTAGGATGGGTTGTGGCTGCGTGCTGCAGGGCAACATATGTCTCATTTGCCTCTTTATCACTTGCACCCGAACAGTCTATTTCCACACGAATTTTCTCAAGTGAAGAGGACATATTGTGAAAGCCAATCACCGTTGGTAAGAACGAAACACCCTGACCATGGCGAGCACATAAATTCTTCCATTTTGCTATATGGAGACATAGATGAAAGAATTCAAGGCTCGGCATAGGTGGTGTCTCATACCCATCCCGCCTAAACATGACACTACCAATGGTTGTGTGCAATACCCAGGACGTCAGCTTCAGGAAGCCGCCGTCACCACCATACACAACTACATTGGAATTCGTAGTCAGATCGAGGAAACGAAGCTCCGGCAGCCTTGCTAGGATTCTCAAGTCCCCATGACGTAGAAATCGGACATAGATAGACAAATGGGAGAGGATAGGCAGAAGACAGGAGTTGATCCATGTTGGCATGCGGGGGAACAAGCTTCCTTCCAAGACCAAGTATCGGAGCTGTCGAGAGAGGACGAATCCTGGTGCTTCTTCCTGCCTGAAAGAAGCAAAATAGAGTGACGAAACACGTAGCGACAGTTTTTGGAGCATTTGCAAGTTGCGTAGAGACTCCAGTGAAATATCTTCGACGCTCTCATTCATGGCAACAAAATGTTGAAGGTTGAGTACCCTCAGTGACGTGAGGTTGCCCAATTCCATCAAGAGAGCCCCCCATGAAGAGTAAGTTGAAAGGGTTAGCTCCTCTAGAGCCTTTAAGTTCCCAATGATCCCATCCACGAATATCCACATCTGACCACGAGGAGGTCCAGGACTATGCAGGCACACCAATTGTGTTAGCTGGCCAATGCTCGACGGCAGTTTTACAATTCTATTATCCTCCAAGTCCAGTGTCTGTAAAAACTTTAGAGCCTCTATTTCTTTTGGAAGCTCAGAAATACCACTCACTCTGAGGTACCTCAAGTGAACTAAATCTCCAAGATGCTTCAGACAGTAACGGTTTCTCAATGACCAAGTTGCTTCTATTTTTAAAGCTAGCACACGCAAAACTTTAAAGCTCGAAAGTGGGACCAGGTTATCAATTTGATCAGAAAATGCAATAAATGACCTCACATGTGTCATATCCATTATGTCCTTCCAGCTAAAATGGGGTGCTTTGCTTTGTTGGGATATCCTACGGACATTGTTGCATGGCAGTAGTGTGGCAGCTTGCTCAGTGTCCAATATAGTCACAAAGTTTTCTTCTTCACTTGAAAGAGAACGAATAAGAGCAAGCACCATATCATGAACACGGAAACCAATTTCATGAGTTCCATTCCCTATGTACTCCATTATTGGCTGGATCATGCTTCTATTTGCAAGGTCGTTGCAGTAACTCTCGCCAAGCTCGAATAATCCGACTCCTTGTACCCGTTGAACAAAACCTTCAGCTATCCACATCCATATTAAATGATCTTTCCGGATAAAATAGTCTTCTGGAAATACAGATAGGTATAACAAGCAAGTCCGTAGATGAAGAGGCATATCATAGTAGCTAAAAGAGAGTATCCTCATAGTATTGTCCATGTGCCTGCTATCGTTTTTGCCAAAACCAATTGACTTGAACACCTCAAACCATTCCTCCCTTGGTTTACCTGCTAACAAACTTGCCATTGTAATGATAGCTAATGGCACACCATCACATCTCTTCAAAATTTTATCTAGTAGCTCATCCAATTGATGGTCAGGACATTCTCCTTCACCATCAGATATCCTTGTGCAAAGCAACCTTTTGGAGTTATCATAAGAAAGTGGGGCTAGTTTGTAAACATCACGGCTTGAGCTGCAACATCATATTTTCGAGTCGTTGTGATTATTAGGCTTCCACAATTATTCTCAGGTAGAGCCAATTTGATTATTTCCCATGATTGTATATCCCATATGTCGTCCATAACAAGGAAGTACCTATCCACGACACAATGCAAAAAGATACAAGTTACAAAAAGCAAGAAGTTTAGGGCTACAAAGTAGATGGATCTACAACACAAAAGATGCAAATGCAAATGTTTAGGCTAGTAAGTCTGTTCAAAAAGTTGGATATAGAGAACTTTAGGCAAACTTTCAGGCCGGGACCACCTTATAGGAAAATATATAACTAGGCGACATGAAGTTACTGTCTTATCACAATATACAAGATTATTGCAGGCGAAGTGATTGAAATCCAAATCTATTAAATATTCAAGGGTGAAGACTCTTCCACCACATGACTACCAAAAATAGATAAATATTCTAGAATTAAAAAGTAATTAACATCCGTACATTCATCCTTAGTGATAAGATTAAATCACAATCAAATACAAGTCAATTTGTAAATAACCAATTCACTTGTGTAGAGGTAAATTGGCTGGCATATATAAAGGCGACACAGATAAATTCTTATTTTAAAACGTGATTTACTTGCTTTTTTTCAGTAATTTCTGTTAATGAAAAAGAACTTGCCATTCCAGATTAAAATCATGTTTTACAGTGCCTACCTCTTGTTCTCAAGGAATTCCAAGATTAAGTCGATGAGATGCTTCTCATCCCTTATCAAGTTGTGAATGTCCTTAAACCTTTGCTTGTCTAGCTCAAGTAAAATGTCCTTGAGAACCTTCTTCACTTCAGGATTCTGGCCCACTGAGACAAAAAGCCCAACATTCAAATTCCACTTTTATCTTGTCATACAATGCTTTGGCAAGAGTTGTCTTCCCTAGTCCACCAACTCCAACAACAGAGATGCTCTTGAGCTTTTTCTTGGAAACCTCATCATCCCCTTTGTTTAGCATGTTTGTTAGCTCAACTCTGTTCTCATCGACGCCAACAAGCTGAGTCACTTTTTTGTACAGAGCATGGAGACGGGGATCAGACTTTATGGCAGAACTAGCAACACTTGTGTCAACTTTGTACCTGTCGTGCCTTTCCTTAGCATCCTTGACACGAGCCATGATGTCCTTGATGTCCTCTGCTAATTTGTGGCGGATCATGACCTTGGACAGTAGGTTGCTGGTCCAGGCAATGAACCCTCTGATGCCGTTGTGCACCGTTTCCGTCTTATCCCCTTCCACACGCACCAGAAAGGTGTCAATTCGGTCCTCAATGTCGTAGGATAGTTCCCGGACTTCCCTGGCCCAAAGCCTTGAGTTCTTGTCAAGCTGGTCCACTGGTACCGAGGACACCTTCTCAAGGTACGCTTCCATGCTCTCAAGCTCGGTCATGAGATGCTTGATCCCTCCCTTGACGCCCTTCTGCAGGCCGAACTCATCTTTCAAGAGTGAGCCCAGCTTTGGGATGAGGGCACCTATTGCACCCGTGGCGAAGTTCATGATCAGACTTCCTTGAGTAGTTTTTTTTCCCTATCTTGCAGGTCCACCAGGGGGCAGATCAACTCAAATCGTGCTTAGCTCTGAGCGATGGCCATTTTTTTTTTTTTTGTGACAAAGCGATGGCCATAGGACTCAGGCATCTGGTCAGATCAGCAGAGATTGTGTTAGAGAGAGTGAAAGTTATGCAGATAAAATTTGTTGTATCACGATTCACGACAATAAATACAAAATATCGGATCATATTTATTTTTTCAGAAAAAATGGTATGGTATCGCTGAAAACTGTCCTTGACCCGTCATACATTGTAATTGCAGATAACAACAAATATCATAGGTGGATAGCAAGTTGCAACACATTAGAAGCATTCAACAAGGCAATATATCACAATTTCAGTAAATGAATAAAAGTATTGGACTCCATTTCATAAAATTTTGAATTTTTGCTGAAATTTCGCCAAAAAGGATTGTTCTCTGAGTTTGGAGAGGAAGCATAGCTGGCAGAGATTAATTACCATGGAGACTGCAGTGGCATATGCTTGTGGGGACAGTAGTGGAGATCATTCAGGACGGCTTCAGCGATCTCAGGAGTTGGCAGGCCTTCCCATCAGCTGCTAAGGACGAGAGTGAGTAGCCGCCGTGGACGGAGTCGCCAAGGCTAGCGCCCAGCTGCCGTAGAGTCCAAGTCAAGTCGTCGTCGATGGATGGAGGTGGGAAGCATCACAAAGCAAAAGCAAAAGGATCAATTTCGAAGAAAGAAGTGAAACTGGGAAAGCTGTGCATGAGGACTACTGGAGTGGAGTGTGAGGTGGTCAGGTCGAAAGGGACGGGCATAATGAGGCATAATGATCGGTCGTGGCCGACTAGTAGCCACCCCCTTACTATGTTTACAACCAAAAACAGTTCCAGAGAGGTGTGAATGGAGAGGACTATGGAATCGCCCAAAAGTCCAGAGAATTGTGCACCAAATGTAAAAAATCTCCAAAGTTTCACATCTTGAAAACCAGAAGATGAAACACTCTATTAAGACTGGCCTAAGGCCCTGTTTGGTTTCCATAAGTCAGGTGACTAAAAATCAGTGACTTATAAGTCGCCTGTTTGGTTGCAAATGACTTATAAGTCAAGGAAAAAAAAAAGAAGAGAAAATAGGTGACTTATAAGTTAAGGTGAAAAATGAAAGAAAATGGTTGCAAGTGACTTATAAGTCCCTACTTGTTTGGCAAAATAAGTCACTTATTTTAAATTTTTAATTTGTAAGTCCCCTGACTTATGAAAACCAAACAGGCTCTAAGTTGAATGTTGTAGATACATTTACAATTTGGAAATAGTAATATTGTTTAATTAGCCAGCAGAGACTATTGCGGTGTTGCCGGTTTGATTGGCCCAGTTTACCCAGCTTCTCTTCTGACCGTCCAAATTCTTGGCCCAGTTTATCCAGCAGGCGTCTATACCTGTAGCTCTTTTGTAGTTCAGAGGGTTGCTTGCCTCTGAAAACGAGGAAGGCCCTTCCCTTAACGAGGAACATGCAATGCACGCTCTCGGGAAAAAAAACAAGGAAGACCAAGATGCATCGGAGTACAGTTCAATTTCTTGGGTTGAACAGCACATTATATTAGACTAGTCCTTCAACCCGTGCTCCCGCACGAATAGATTTTTTCTATGATGATGCTTATTATATGTATAAATAAATTTGGCTCCTTCGTTTGGACATTGTGTATAGTAATATGATTTGATTATTATATTTTATTAATAATAATTTTTGATAATTCAACTTCAATTTATTATTTTGAATTAGAGTTTTAATAGTATTGTCCTGTTAAACATAAATGATATTTTTTCAATCATAATATATTATATATTATATGGTTATTATTAATTAGTTTTTGGAATACAACTTTTCCATGAAGTTGTTGAGCCAAGTTTTTAAGGTTAGCGAAGAAAGATTGATAAGAGATTTTTTTTTTCAAATTTAATGAGCGGTTTCCAATAGTTGGTCCTAAACATGTTTTTTTATCATCCTAAATGTGTTTATGTATGCATAGCAGTGGTAGAGTGCATTGGAATGTCATAGAAACCAACTGATGATAAAAAAAATTGGAGACTCCTGCTCTCTGCTCCAGCAGCAACACGCAAATTGCTTAGTCAAGGGTGATCAGTTGCGGATGCCCGTGCATCAAATCTACCTTGAGCTGATTATGCAGCGTTGGATTGGAGGCTCCTTGACTGCATCCATGGGACTGGAACCTGTAGGGGCTGAGTCTAGGGTAGTCAGCGTGCCTATGCTGGACAACGCCATGGCCTGTGACGGGGATCTTCTTGCAGCTGCAATATTTTGCTTCATGGTTTTGATTTCTCGGGTGCTGTTTATTTTAACCTACACCAGATAATTAATAGTCAATAGTTTAAAAATAGTGATTGAGTATTATAAGATTTTTTTGTCATATAGAATTACATGAACATGGATAATGATGATTATTGGAATGAAAAAACTAACACTTGTTGTATTATAGAATCTTCTTGCACACAATGTTTGTGGGGACATTTTCTTCTGGGATTCTTGGTGTGAAATCATAAATTGCAGTCCTTCCCATGTGTGAAGACTTCATTTGGTAAATAAAGGCCAAAATTTTTAACAATTTTCCTTGACTTTTGTTACTCGTCATTACAAAGCACAATGATATAGGATACTGCCTGTGTTGGGAAGAAAAAACCTAATCAATTAGGAGCACAATATCATAGACTTTGGTCACCCCGGCATAAGGTATGGTTTCTTCTATGTGTCACCCTTGACTCCTATGATATCTAGGATAAATAAATATGAGTTCTTATCAAATAGTGATAAAAATAGAGGAAACACATGAAAATATAATATTCACGATCGTTTACCTAAGAAGAACGTGTTGATATTTACTCTATTTGAAAGCATTGTTGTACCGAAGAACTAAAAACTATATTTTAGAATGTGCTGTGTATCTTTGATCTTCTTTATTTTAGTCGCGGGCAAAAAATTGACTATATAATTCTCCACTGTTCAGTATTTTGTGTAGCTGCAGTGACTTTGACATTTGAAATGACATAGACTTTTCCATCTTGGATTAGTGGTTTAAAATTTTCTATATATGCCTCATTGAATACTCCATGTTATCATTTTTGATATGTTCACCATATTTATATGACAAAACTAATCAAAGCCTATTATAAACACAATGGGAAAACATTTTCTGATGATCAATAAGGAGCATATCAATATTGATCTATTCGCCACTACCAAGCAAGATTGCATCCCTATTCTGGTGACTCGTGCTTTGATTCTCCATATTTCCATTCATGGGCTAACCTCACTTAAAGTTATGCAAACCATTGCAACTTGAAAGCTGAAAAATATAATATAATGTCATTAATCTACCCTTTTACATGTAGATCACGAGGCGACAAATTAGATCATAAATGGATTCAGCACGACGGGCATACCTTTTGTTGGTCAATGATAAAAACAATATATCTTCTTGAAAACTGAAAAAAACATATATTAATGATGGCATTAATCTTCCTTTTTTTCATGTAGTACGTTCACTTTTTTAATTATGATTAGCATATATGACAAAATTAATTAAAGTTTGTTATAAACATAATGAGAAAATATTTTACTTGATGATCAATAAGGGACATATCAATATTGATCTATTCGCCACTCTTGAGCAAGATTTCATCCCCATATTCTCGTGACTCGTAGGATAATGTCGATTCCGGCTAGATTGGTCGAAATTGACACGTGAATTGAGGGATTGGGAGGAGAGGATGGAGTAGGGGGAGGTGGTGGCGATCGGCGGCGGGCCGCGCTGGCGCGGTGTCTTGCGCGGCCCGAGGGGGCGTGTGGCGTGGCGGCGGTTGGGGCAGGGGCGCGCGAGGGAGAGGGGAAACAGAGATTGGGATAAAATTTCTTTATTTGCTTGTTGCCCCTGAAAGATTCTGAGACCCCTTACTTATATAGCCCGGCTAGTGGGACTTGTATCTCAAGCAATCTCTCTAAAGGTTTCCTTATAGATTGGAATACCTTTTACAAGCATATCCTATTTATTTATTTCCTAATAAGGGTCTCCCTTATAGATGAGATAGCCCCTTGCACACCAAAACGCCTAAAGATAATCCTAGATATTTTCCTCCTTTATTCCCGAATTAATTGCCGAAGAATCCGCGGAAAGGAGGGAAGGCGGCAGAGGCCTTGCGCGAGCCCAGGTTGGGGCGCGGCGCTCCACCTGGCACTGTCCTCACAGGCCCTATTTCTGGGTCATGATATCTCCCCTTCTCCGGCCCCGGCTCGTCCTCGTATTTGGATGAAAGTCCATTCAGTGACACCGGGGGTGGAGATCAGCTGCCCCTGGAGGCGATGAGCTCCACAGCCAGGGACGAGTCGACCCCGCACGGGTTCCCGAGGATCATGTTCTCCTGGTTCGCTTTGGATCAAACTCCAGGAGGTAGTGAAGGTTGCCGATGTAGCCGTGGTAGATGTACCGGTGAACAGCACGTCCCCTGGCTGTGGAAGTTGTCACGACGACGGGCGCCCGGTAGGGAGTTCCCTTGGAATGCCCACCTCAAGGTGCTGATGCACCATGTCACGGGGTGGGCTCTCCAGGAACAAGAAACGCTCGTTGGGAGGAGCGTTGACGAAGAGCGGAAGTAGGCGGAGATGGTGATGTCGCGGCGAGTAGGAGGAGTAGCAGCCAAGTTCAACATCGCATCGTACATGAAGGATCCGGCGCCGAACGAGAGGCTGAGAGCTGGTGGACACTCCTCTCTACATCGTAGCTGATGTGGACGTTGTCGACGGTGAGGAAGAGGCAATCCATGCCGTCGAGGAAGATGACCCTGGCGGGCCGACGTGGTGGCGCCGTGGCCATATGCAGCCCAACAGGATGGCGGTCGGTGCAGCTGAAGTTGGCTCCGTCATGTATGCTCCCAAGGCGAGGAAGTTCGTCCTGCGAACTCCGCCCTGAAGCAAAGCCTCCAGCAGGTCCGGCAGTAGTGGAGAGGAAGCTGGGAGGTAGAACCGACCGCCGAAGAGGAGGAGGCCGTCCCTCGAGCGTCCATGCTTTGGAGCGGCGTCGCCCGTGGTGACGCCGAGGGCGAGCGCGGCGTAGATGCCGATCCTCAACAGAAGCCCGGCGTAGCTTGACGAAGACTCCGTGGAAGTGTCGTAGAGGTCCAAGGTAGTCGCATGCCTTGAACGTTCCCAAGCCTTGTCGTAGGTGTCCGGACGCCGGCGAAGATGCGACTTTGAGCGTGCCGGGCCGAGAGCACCCCCTACGCCGGGGGGGTGGAGGCGATGTGAACGTGCTCGAGGGCGACCGTCGCGGTAGTACCGCAGCTCGTGGGTCGCGAAGTCCCACGTCACGCGTCCCAGGCTTGCCAACCAAGGCATGCCAAGGATGACGCCGACGTCGCCGCCCAGCCGGCATGACGTGAGGCGTCGATGTCGGGTGCTGGCGTTGAGGCGTAGAGGTACGCCGAAGGTGGCAGCCCGGCAAGTAGAGGTGGCGCCCGGTGCGGTGGTGATCAGCACACGGACTGGTTGAGTTCGGAGGCCTGGCCACGGTCACCACGCGGGGGTCGATGTAGTTGTGTGTTACCCCGAGTCGGCGATGATGTTGGCGCCGTGCACGAGATCATACCGACGAGGTAGAGAGAATGAGCACCACGCATCGGGAGTCGGGGTCCTCGACGAGGACCTTCAGGAGGCGGCTCTCTTTGACGTCCGTCAGTGGGGCGTTCGTCCCGTCGTCGGTGTAGTCATTGAAGACGCGATGTCGAAGAGGTGCTTGCACTCTGTGACCCCGTGTAAACGGCGTCTCGCGATTGAAGCAGAGTCCCGCCTTGCGTCGCTCCGTCATCTCCTCTGGTGTCGGCCGCTAAAACGGCCGGTCGGTCTTTGCTGCGAGGGGGGGGGGGCGGACCAGGGGGGGCGGTGCGGGCGCGCCGCCTTCGCCGGCCTGGCTTGCTGGTGTTGTAGAGGATGGCGGGCGTCGCTCGTACGCTTCAGGCGGAGACATGGCAGCCTCCATGTCCTTGGGGTTTTGCATCTCGACGTCCGTCTTGAGCGGTTCGCCCAAACCCGGGGTGTAGATGTTGACCGCTGCTGGCGGTCGTCGAGGTTGCCTACGCGTGCTAACGTGTGTCGAACTGCTCTGTGTACTCATCGACGGTGCTGTCTTCCTCAGCGATGCCAGCTCACCCAGCGGATTCCGCCCGTTGGTGGGCGGCTCGTTGGCGTATTGGGCAAAAGCTTGCCCAATCTACCACCGGTTTCTCTGGGACAGCCTCATGTACCATTCTTTGTGCTCCTCTGTGAGATGATATGAGGCATACCGGACTTGCTCAGAAGTTGGCGTACCTTGTCCCCTGAAGAATTGCTCTTGCGGTTGATCCATGGGAGGATCCTCCTTGCCATCGTAGGTTGGGAAGGACAGCTTATGCAGGCGGGGAGCGAGACTTGGGAAGGTGTTGCCCGGAGGGGAGGGGGGCGGCGCATCGTCCACGATGGCGGCGCCCCTGTTGGCGACGCCTTCGGACCCAAGTAGCCATTCATCGGGCTCTCAGATCATTTCTTGTGACTTGATCGTCCTGGTTACGCTTGCCGGCGGTCCGCTTCTTGATGAAATCGTGGGCGGCTGTCTCCATCGTCTTCATCTCAATTTCACCATCATGGAGTTGTTGATGACGCTTGAGCGCCTGCTGGATCGTAGCCTGAGAGGATAGAGAGCTTATCCTCGATCGTGTCCATCCCGACGTTGAATTTGGCGAACTCGCCCCCAAATTCTTCAGCAGCTTCTTCGATTCGGCGTCCATGGTGGTGGGTGGATCGTAGTGGTCTCCGGATACCACCGGTCGATTCCGGCTAGATTGGGCCAAAATTGACACGTGAATTGAGGGATTGGGAGGAGAGGATGGAGTAGGGGAGGTGGTGGCGATCGGCGGGCGGCCGCGCCGTTGGCGGCGGCGCGGCGGCTGCACGCTGCCCGAGGGGCGGCGTGGCAGCCGGGCGGCGGTTGGGGCAGGGGGCAGCGCGCGAGGGAGAGGGGCGGAGAGATTGGGATAAAATTTCTTTATTTGCTTGTTGCCCTGAAAGATTACTGCACCCTTACTTATATAGCCCGGCTAGTGGGACTTGTATCTCAAGCAATCTCTCTAAAGGTTTCCTTATAGATTGGAATACCTTTTACAAGCATATCCTATTTATTTATTTCCTAATAAGGGTCCCCCTTATAGATGAGATAGCCCCTTGCACACCAAAACGCCTAAAAGATAATCCTAGATATTTTTCTCCTTTATTCCCGAATTAATTGCCGAAGAATCCAGCGGAAAGGAGGGGAAGGCGGCGGAGGCGCGCGCGAGGAAAGTGGTGGGCGGGCGGGCTCATGAGGGCCTATCGGGCCCTGTCCTCCCGGGCCCTATTTCCGGGTCATGACAGATAACCTCCCTTAACATTTTGCAAACTTTTGCAACTGGAAAGCTCTGAAAAACATAATATAATGTCATGAATTTACCCTTTTACATGTAGATCGCAAGGGACATAAGATCGTAAATGGATTCAGCACGATAGCCATACCTTTGGTTGGTCAATGATGAAAACCATATAGCTTCATTAAAGCTGAAAAAATATTAATGATGGCATTAATCTTCTTTTTTCATGTAGATTGAAACAACCGGATTAGATCATAAATGAATTCGGCAAGATGGACATATATACCTTTAGTTGGTGAATGTTTAAAATAGTGGATTACCTTTTTGGTTCTTGATGACGTGGAAACGACAGTAGGATAAACAATGAATAAATGGATTCCTGGTAGTCAAGAATAGATGAATTCTTGTCATTAGTTGACGAAAATATATAAAGGCAGATAGGTACAGCCGTATCTTCTTGGATGATGAAAACAATGATCGCTGGAAATAATTTAGTATGTATAGACGGAATCCAAGCCTAGATGGAATGCAAGCCGAAAAGGTCACTGCGTGCTTTGGTAGAAACTCACTGTGTTTCTCCTCAACTCTGATGGAGTACAACCTGAAGGAGTAAAATTAAAGCAGCATGAAAAGCACTCAGATCAGGCAGTGTTCTTTGTATCGCATGCAATGTCTATACGGAAGATCACCTGCTACATATGTGTGGTGTCGACAACGATAGCTCCTTCATCTCCATGTCACCACCCGACGGCATCTTGTCGACCCCAAGTCCTTGTACCTAACCATTGATCTGTTGGAATCGGTGTCGGTGGCGTGTGTGGGACAGATTCGGGGGGTCGATGCTGGATGACAATATGATGCGCGACGTCCGAGGTCTGGCTTTGGCGGCGAGCAAGACAGTGTTGTAGTCAGCTTGTGTGCATCCATGGTGATAAATATGTCATCAGCCTGGGTTGAGTTCCAGGGTTGAGTTCCTTTCCTCTTACATTTTGTTTGTGAGGGTCAGATGAGGTGCTCCTTTCCTCTTACACCAGGGTTGAGTTCCATAGCGCTGATGTGTTGACGGTAGCCTCTTGGCATGTTGATATGAGGCCATTCCTGAGCCAACGCCAAGGCATCCCTTTCTTCTAGGTGGGACCGGTGGCTGCGTGCAGATGGTTGTTTGTGTCCTAGACGATGGTGTAGGATAGACGCTGCAGCCAGCCTGCCATGCACCTTGCTTGCTTGAGCAGCACGTAGAATTGTGTTCGCTCACCCACCGGGTTGTTTGCGGCGACCCCTCCGTCGATGAGATTGAAGGCACGGGGCTTGCCGTCATTGTCTGTGGTCTTGAATTGGTTGCCTGCGAGGTGTGTTGGCGCGGGGACGTGCTGATGCACACGTCAGAGAGCAGAGCGTCCTTGGAGACATCGCCAATGGCCTGAATGAGTGGAGAGTTAGCACAGTAAAAGATTCAAGTCGAACCATTTTATGCATGGACGTACATCGTATCGGGAGAAGACAGTGGACTGGAGGAGTTTGATGTCGAAGGTCGTTCTAGAGCATTTGGCTGACCCTCGTCTCACCGAGGAGCTCCCGGACGATGGAGTGGAGGTACTTGCAGTCGCACATGGGCCCGGCCATGCTCTTGAACAATCCAAGAGGACCGTCGCTGCACAACGTACATACAAGACGATTGATCCATGCAGTCAAACATTTGGATGGCACCTTGTTGTGCTGACGCTGATGCATAAACACAAGTGCACAATGCGCATGTCATGCAACCACTACCAGAATCCTGAATTGCCTTAAGTGCGAAAACCGCCAAGGAAAGGGGAAAACCGCCAAGGAAATAATCCTTGACCATAAACCGTCAAGCAAACACACTCAAGAATAGAGAGCAAAGGGAAATTAGTTTCCTTGACGGTTTTGACACTCAAGGATTATTTCCTTAGAGGCCGACCTCCAAGGAAACTACGACTGACTTAATTTGCCAAAGGGTCAAGGAAATGCTGCAACCGCCAAGGAAAATAGTTTCCTTGAGGGCGGCAACCATCAAGGAAATTATGCAGACCGCCAAGATAATAGTTGTTTCCTTGGCTGCCCTAGACCTCCAAGGAAATTGCAATTTTCCTTGTCTGCTATTGACCGCCAAGGTAATATGATTTCCTTGGAGGCTGGCCTCCAAGGAAATACAAACGTAACAACAAAAAATGCTTGAAATAATCAATAAATAAATTATATGATTCTTGACAATAAACTTAATATTTAATATTTAATATAAGTAATTACTGCTTTTTCTTCTCTTAGTATTGTTCCCAACTTAAAAAAAACAACCAAGTTGTTTTCTCCAAACCAACAAGAAAAGTTACTTGGAGAAATTCAAATTTAAAATGAGTATGAGAATATTTTAGTAATAAGGAATAATGGGACAATCTATAAGTTAAGCTTAAATTTATTGTTATTTAGTACGTATACACATTTTGGATCATACGCTTTTATCGAAGCCAATATCTTAGAGTTAGAACAAAAAATCATATGTTTGCTATGGGAAACTTTATACTTCTATCTCTAAATTACCATAAGATAATTATAATAATATCTAAACTTTATTAGAAAATTCTGAAAACTTGCATGACAATGTGATTTTGGTATATAATCTTTGCAAAAAAAAAAAAAAAGTTCAAATGGTTTTAATAAAGTGGTACTATACATTATATTGCTCACAAATGGAACATCTCTCACATAGTTATGCATCACATAACTTTGTGAGGGATGTTCCTATTTGTGAATAATGTGTATTCAAAGTTTGTTAATATGATTTGAAAACTTTATGGCAAGATAATATAACCATATTATGATCTTATACCAAATTTTATGATTTTTAAACACCTTTAAGATATTATTGTTTTTTTTCGATGGAAGTCATCAAATTACTTATAAGCATTTCCTTGACTACCAACCTCCAAGAAAATTCGACAACCCCCAAGGAAATGACAATTTACTTGGCGATTTAGAATAACACCCAAGGAATAGGTATTTTCCTTGACAATTTAGAATTACACTCAAGGAAATAAGTCATTTCCTTGGAGGGTTATTGTAACCGCCAAGGAAACACATATATACCTTGGCGGTTTACTTAAACCGCCAAGAAAAACACTATATACCTTGGCGGTTTACTTAAACCGCCAAGGAAATATATTTCCTTGAGTGCACCCTAGCACAACCAAGAAAACTACCATTTCCTTAGCGGTTGGAGTTTGGCACTCAAGAAAATTGCTGGCCGCAAAGGCAATTCCATTTTCTGGTAGTGAACAACCTGATGGATGGCATGACTCGGTGACTATTTGTGCATGCGAAGGTTGCGCCCTCACCCTGCCGGACGGGAAGATCTTGGGGCAGTGCTCGAGGTAGAAGTCGTTGATGTCCTTGGCGGCAAAGAGCGGGTGACCCTCCTTGTTTGGCGGCGTGAGCATGGCGGTGGTCAGCCCGCCGGTGCTCGCCCGGGCTAGGGTTCGGCAGGGAAGGTTTGTCGGCGGCATGAGCTCATGTTGCCGCTGGGAGGATTTTTTTTCTTTTTTTGGAACGCCAATGCCATAGATTAGATTAGATGGGTTTTGCTTTATGGGTAAACACACGTAACTTCAGGATTAAATGCTAGATGGATTTTGCCGTACAAAAGTATTTCTTTTTAAAAAAAGAAAAAAGGCACGTAACTTCAGGATTCAACGCTAGATGGGTTTTGCCGTTCAAAAGTATTTCTTTTTCCTTTAAAAACGTTTTATTTAATATAATGGCAGAGGTGGGTAATTTTGTACGAAGTTAAATAGATCCAACGGTTGTGGAACGTTTAACATTTCTGATTTGATGGCTGGATGTTTTGATTAATGTGAGATTTTCTAGCATTTATCTTTTTTTTTAGCACGTTTGGTGAGGATTAGCGTGGAGCCACCGTTGGAGCCTCCAATTAGTAATCTTTTTTTCTAGCGGCGTTTGGTGAGGATTAGCGTGGAGCCACCGTTGGAGCCTCCAATTAGTAATAGTAAAATAAGATATCCGACAGAACTAACATTTGCACCCTACGTAAACCACGTCTGCATTACCAAATGGCGAAATGTGCACACCGGAAGTGGGCGGCACCTTAAGCGTGACAAGATAACATGGCATGAAACATGTTATCAATTTGAGAGCACGGCATTTAGAAACAAGCGGCTCTTCCTCCTCGCTAGCCAACGGGCGACTCGAGAAGCGATAGCGCCGGCGACCAAGCTCCACCCACCCCAGCCCCCCTCCGGTCGCCGTCGCCGCCCTCCGACTCACGGCGGCGGCGGCCAGCGGCGGTCCCCAATGGGCTCCGTTTGCAACTCCCTTTCCCTCCTCTACCCCACCTCTGCGCTCCCCCTCCCCTCTCGCGCCCCAGCGGTTCTCGCGGCGACCGGCGGCGGTTGGCGGCGAATCCACAGGCTCTGGGGGCGGATCCATCGTCCGCCCCATTGCGCCCGGCCACTCGCGGATCCTCGTTTGCCGGATCCGTCAATGGCTTTGGTGGCGGTGCCCATCGGCGGTGACTAGTGGCGTTTGGTGGCGGCGGCCAGTTCGGGGCCCCAGTGCCGTATCCGCCGTCTGCGGCGTGCGGGCGCTCGCGGCCGGCCATCCTCGGGCGGCGCTCGGGCCGCGGCGTCGGGGAGATGGTGCGGCCGACCTCGCGTCCTCCCCGCCTCGTTGCGGGGTGCGCAGCGCAGCTTGTCGTCCTCGACGGCGGCTCGGGCGATGGCGTGCGGGGTCGGGAGCCGTCATTGTGGCCGGCCTCGCGTCCATCCGCTTCGCGGCGGCAGCGTGCGACACGGCTGGCTGTGGGCGCAGGGGCTGCGTCGCCAGAACACCCCGATTTTTACCGTTTTCAAAATTCACTAAAAATTTAAACTTTTTGAAAACCGAGTTTTGATTTGGCACTTTGGTGATTTCCCATTTAATTTGACACCTCAAATTTATTCATGAATTTTTGGTGAGACCTAAAGAGGAGTTACAATTAATAAGAACATAAAATAGTGAGAAAATAAGAGAGAAAGAAAAGAAAAAGAAAAGGAAAAGAAGAGGGAAGGAGAAAGGAAAACTGGCCCGGCCTACCCTCTCCCTCTCTCTCCTCTCTTCCCCTCCGCGTGGGCCGGCCCAGATAACAGAAGCCCACCGGGCCACTCTCTTCTCTTCCCCTCTCCCATCGATGCTTGGGGCCCCACCCCTTCTTCCCCCAACGCGCCATGCACGGCAACCCGCGCACAGCACCGCCAGGCCCCGGCTGCCGTCTCGCCGTACCGCCGCAGAAAAAGAAGGAGACCCAGCCCACAATCGAACACGAGCGCCCTCACTAGCCGGACGTACGGGCAGGTGGCTCGACGCCGCACCCAAGGCGCACGGCGCCGGCAACGGCGCCGAACAGCGAGCTAACCGAGCCTGCCGGCAAGCCCCCGCCATGCCGAGACGCAGGCGACGTGAATCCGGCAGGGGGAGCACGCGGTTCACCTAGAAGAGACACGGGAGGAAAGCCCGCCTCCCCCCCGCCCGTCCACTAGCACAAAGGGGAATAGCGACCACCGCCCGAGCACCACGACGAGGCTACACCATGACGACAAGCTGGCTGTTGACGGTAGTTATTGACCACTTTTATATATGTTTTAAACCATCAAATAAGGATCAATGCTAGATAAATAGTATTATTACTAATGGATTCCATGAGTTAAAGTTCATCTGGCTAGCCTGTTTAGTTCCCCAATTCTCTCTCCAAAATCACTATTGACCTATCATATCAAATCTTTTGCCTCATGCATGGAACATTAAATGTAGGTAAATAAAAAAAATAATTATATAATTTTGATGTACACGATGAGACGATTCTTTTGAGCCTAGTTAGGTCATGGTAGGACAACAATTATCACAAACAAACGAAAATTGCTACAGTGTCTGATGTGACATTTTTTCCCCAAAGCTGGATAGGACTTGGTAGTATTATTTGTATGGGATACCAGCTCCGGTCCGTCGCGCCGCGTGCACTGTTGCAACGTGGCGGGCCCCACACTCGCCCACGCCCGGACCGGAGCCGGCGTGGCGAGGCACGTCGCGCCACATGCAGTGGCGCGACACTGTAAATATCGCGCCACCAGCCCTGGCGCGACCAAAATGATATGGCGTACAAATTTTTTTAAACCAGGGACGGATTTGAAATTTTTTTTAAAAAGGTTAAATTTTATAAAAAAATCCGCTATGCTGTCTCACCAGCTACAATGTCATTTTGCGAATTGGCTTGTAGTCCAATGGTAGGACGGTCTAGTGGGACGCTACCCACCAGGGTTCAAATCCTGGTGCTCGCACATTTTCTTGGGGTTTTCTCAGGATTTACCGGCGTTATGCATTAAGTGGTAGCGGCGTTCCGTCGACGACGAGGCGCCTACGGTGACTTCGAGAATCTCGATCTGCCGCCTACGCCCGATCATTCGGAGGTGTTCATAGGGGTAGGGTTTGCTGAAGATCTCTAGATTGGTTTTGGCTAATTGATGACATTCTAGGACTAATCTCTTTATGCTAAGTGTGTGATTTAGTTGGAGATTGGTCAAGCCAAGATTGGTGCATGATGGTCAATGGTGGATGGATCGAGATGATTCAAATGATGATCAAGTGCATGACTTGGAGTGGATCTAGGATCAAAATGGGCTCAAGTCAAAGGTATATCCATAGGGCCATTTTGATTTTACACTCAAGACACCATAGAGGGTGTGAGTGATTTAGGATCGATAAGCCGTACTATAAAGAGGGGAAAACTATCGTACATATCGATCCTCATGTGCCTCTAGGTTTAAAATCATTTGCATGCATTCTAACCTAGAGAGCTAATCCAACCTTCAAAATTGATTGTGAAAATGCTAACACACGAGCACATGGTGATGTACACTTAATGGTGTTGGCACATTTGCAAAGGAGAAGGTGTTTCGGTGTTTCTCGGACACTAGGACTGACTTTGGAGTGGAATACTACTTTGATCCATTGAGCTTTGGATCAAGTAACCATGATGGTTGTGTAGCCCTCAGAGTTAGCTTTCCATAGAGTCCAAGATCATCGAAAAACGGAGTTCGGATGAAAGAGATATCGCAGTTTTACCGAACAAAGTGGTCGCACCGGAAGCCGCACGGGACGCACTTTTTCAAGACGGGACGCACCCACCGGAGGCTCCGGTGAGTGCGTCCGGCGAGAGCTCTCAGTAGCCTGAATTTTGCGGACCCGTGGACGGGACGCTTGCACGGACTCACCACCGGACTCATTTGGTGAGTCCGGTCCGCGTCGTCCGGTGAGGTCGTTTCGGCGTGTTTTGCCCCCCAACGGCCATATTTCGTGATGGGGGCTATATATACACGTTTTGCCGGTTCTAGGAGGTCTCTTGGACATTTGAAATCACTCCTAACACCTCTAGAGCTGAGCACTCATCCTCCTCCTCACTCCTTTGCTTGAGAGCATCCATTCTAGTGAGTTGAGGTGATTCAAGTGCACTTTGCTTTGATGTTTGCATCTAGTGGCGCTTGAGGATCGTTGTGAGCCGGTGGATTTCTTGTTGCTCTTGGGGAGCACCACCCCTAGCCGGCTTGGTGATTGGTGGAGGCGTTGGCAAGAGTTGGTGATTGTTCTTGGCCACCTCTGGTGATTTGTGAGAGGGTCACACACTCCTCGTCGGGAAGACAAAGTGTGAGTAATCTATTGCTCGTGTCTTGGGTACCTCTCATTTGCATTGGGTGCGATAAGCCTAAAGGCATTTGGCTTGGAGTGAGCTCCACATCGACCCACATGTGAGAAGGTCGGCACAACGGAGATTAGCTTGAGGGTGCTCAAGTGAACTTCGGGTTAAATCATCGTGTCTCCCCATTGTGATTGTTGTCTCTTGGTATTCGTATTCATTATTCATATTGTGACAACATCCCCGGTGATTGGATTGACTAGCCTCGACATTGTGGTATATCACCTCTACACTCTAGCATTACTTTCATATATATTGTGCTAGTGTAGTTTGAGTAGAATTGCTTAGTTGCTTAGTATTGATTAGAGTAATCTAGTTTGTTCACCTAGTTGGTAAAGTAGTGACATAGTCCTTGAGTGTGAATTAGAGACTCTAGCAACTAGAATTGTTAATAGGAGGCTTGCCGACAAGTAGAGCTAGAGCAAACGCATTTACGCTTTGTTATTTACTAACAAGCGGCTCTAGTGTTTTTGTAGAAATTTTATTAGGCTATTCACCCCCCCTCTAGCCATTTAGGACCTTTCAAGTGGTATCGGAGCCGTGGTCACCGTTTTAGCAAGGAGTAACACCCTTCGGTGCAAGATATGGCTACTATAGTGTTCAACCATGTTGGGGGTAAGCCGCCTCACTTTGATGGTGAGAGTTCTTTTGATCATTGGAAGAGAAAGATGACCATGTACCTTGGATCAATACATGAGAGAGTATTAGAGGTGACGGAGAATGACTATGTCATCCTTGATCCCACCAAGCTCACCGATGATGATAGAGCAAACCGGACTTGCAATCGAATGGCACTCAACACCATATACAATGTCATCGATGCAAAAATATTTGAGGGCATCAAGGACTTAGACCGTGCAAGTGAAGTATGGACAAGATTGAGTGAGACATATGAGGGCACCAAAGTTGTCAAGAGTGCCAAGCTATATGGTCTCAAAAGTGAGTTTGAGACATTCAAGATGAAGGATGGTGAAACAATTCTTGAAATGTTTCATCGTCTACAAGTGATTGTCAATGATCTCAAGACATTGGGCTACAAGACACAAGATCAAGACTTTTGTCACAAATTCTTGATTAGCCTACCTTCAAGATTCAAGATGTTGATTCTCATGCTACAAAGAGATGGGCTTGATTCAAAGAAGCCAAATGATCTACTTGGAGAAGTGTTGACATTTGACAAGTATGATCACAATATTGATGAGAAGGAGAAGAAGGAAGAGAAGAAGGTTGAGGAGAAGAAGGCCGTTGCGTTCAAGGCATCTTCCACCTCAAACAAGGGCAAGGCAAAGGCACAAGAAGAAGAATGTGATGTATCCGGCCTAGAAGAGGTTGATAAAGCTCTTGCCTTGGTTGTCAAGAGATTTGGCACCATGCTCAAGTATAAGAAGAGATTTGGGAACTACAAGAAGAAGGACACTTCCAAGGGCAATGAAGACAAGAGGCTATGTTGGAAGTGTGATAGTCCCGATCATATCTTAGAGGATTGTCCTCATAGGAAGGACAAGAAGAACAACAAAGACCATAGAAGGGGCAAGAACAAGGCTACCTTCAAGAAGGGCAAAGATGGTGCATTTGTTGCGACTTGGGATAGTGATGAGTCCGAAGAAGAAGAAGAGGGCAAGGCTATGATGGCTCTAGTTGATCAAGACAAGTCTTCGCTATTTGACTCATCCTCCGGTTCATGCTTCATGGCTAAGGCCACCAAGGTATATGATGAACCATCCTTTAATGAAGTAAAATATGATAGTGAGGAAGAATATGATGAATCAAATGAACCCACTAAAGATGAGATGTTTGAGGCAATGGAGCAAGCCAACATTGTACTCATAGCTAAGGCTAAGGAATGTGTGGCATTGGAAAAGAGAGTTGCCTCTCTTGAAAAGAGCTTTAGGGAGCAAGAAGCCTCTTATGAGTGTCTAAAGGAAGACCATGAGGAGCTTCAACTTGCTCACACAAAGCTTGAAAAAGCTCATTCCTTGCTAATAGCTAAGTGTGACAAGGTTGTCTTGATCTCCAAGAAGGATGTTGGTTCAACATGTGACATTATAGATGAACCATTCTTGGTTGATGTTGAAGAACCATGCATACCTTCCACATCCACATCAACCCACTCTACCTCCACTAGTAGTGATGGAAAGATTTTAGATTCATCATTATTAGTTGAGAATGAGACTCTCAAAAGAGAGGTGGATGAACTCACCCACGCCTTGGGAAAGGCATATGGTGGGGATGCCAAGTTGCTAAAGTGCTTGGGTAGCCAAAGATTTTTCCTTAACAAGGAAGGTCTAGGGTATACTCCCAAGAAAGGCAAGAAGGCCTTTGTGACTCCAAAGCCTAGCTTTGTGAAGAGCAATGGTTCCTATTGCTATAGATGCAAGCAAGTTGGGCATCAAGAGCAAGAATGTGCTAAAAAAAACACCAACAAGAAAGCAAATCAAGTGCATTCAATTTGTTTTGATTCTTGCTATTTGTTTACCAAGAGGGAGAATGGTGTTAAGGCAAAGTTCATTGGTACACCAATTGTGGGACCAAAGAAGAAGTCCATTTGGGTGCCAAAGGCTTTGGTGACTAACCTCCAAGGACCCAAGCAAAGATGGGTACCTAAATCTCATTGATTTGATTTGTAGGTGGATTACAAGTCCCAGGAGGGAGGCATTGGATTGTTGATAGTGGGTGCACTCAACAGATGACCGGTGATGCTAGAATGTTCAACTCTTTTGATACAAGGTCAAGTGGTGGTGGAATCACATTTGGTGATAATAGTAGAGGCAAGGTCAAAGGACATGGCAAGATTGAAATCACAAATGAATTGAGCATATCCAATGTGGCACATGTTGACAAGGTGAACTTCAACTTGCTCTCGGTTGCACAACTATGTGACCTTGGTTTCAAGTGCATATTTGGGGTTGATGATATTGAGGTTGTTAGCATGAAAGATTCAAAGTTGGTGTTCAAAGGCTTTAGGCATGATAATCTATATCTAGTTGATTTTGGCACAAGTGAAGCAAAATTGAGTACATGCTTGTTCTCCAAATCAAGCACGGGTTGGCTATGGCATAGAAGGCTAGGACATGTTGGCATGAAGCAATTGAAAAAGCTTGTGAAGCACAACTTAGTGAGAGGATTGGATGGAGTTGAGTTTGAAAAGGACAAGCTATGTGGTGCATGTCAAGCCGGCAAGCAAGTGGGCAACACTCATCCTAAGAAGAATTTCATGAGCACTTGCAAGCCATTTGAGTTGATGCATATGGACTTATTTGGACCGACCACATACACTAGCATTGGTGGAAACAAGTATGGATTTGTGATTGTGGATGATTTCACTAGATATACTTGGGTATTCTTTCTCAATGACAAGAGTGACACATATTCCATCTTCAAGATATTTCTCAAGCAAGTGTGCAATGAATATGATGTTACCATCAAGAAAGTGAGAAGTGACAATGGGAGTGAATTCAAGAATACAAGAGTTGAAGAGCTATGCAATGACTATGGCATTAAGCATGAATTCTCACCCACCTACACACCACAATCAAATGGCCTAGTTGAGAGGAAGAATAGGACTCTCATGGATATGGCAAGGTCAATGCTTAGTGAATATGATGTGAGTCAATCATTTTGGGCCGAAGCAATCAACACCGCATGCTACTACATCAACCGATTATATTGTCATCCAATGTTGGGCATGACACCCTATGAGCTATTGAATGAAAGAAAGCCAAGCATTGCTTACTTTAGAGTCTTTGGTTGCAAATGCTACATATTGAAGAAAGGCACTAGATTGGGCCAATTTGACAAGAAGTGTGATGAGGGTTTCTTGCTTGGTTATTCCACTACAAGCAAAGCATATAGAGTGTGGAATAGCACTAGTGGTCAACTTGAAGAAGTGCATGATGTTGAGTTTGATGAAACCAATGGGTCTCAAGATGAAGAAGAAAATCACAATGATGTTGGAGGAACTCAATTGGTGGATGCAATGAAGAATATGGACATTGGGCACATCAAACCAACTCAAGTGATTGATGTTGATGATGACAAAGATCAAGTGCTCTCATCTCCAATGGGTCAAGCTAGTGGTTCTCAATTGCAAGATCAACAAGCTAGTACATCTTCTCAAGTGCAAGGCACATCAAGTGGTCAACCAAGTTCAAGCAATCAACTACCAATACTTCAAAATACAAGTGTTGCTAGAGATCACCCAATTGATCAAATTGTTGGTGATATTGCAAGTGGAGTACAAACAAGAGGAAGACTTGCGGCATTTTGTGAGCACTTTGCATTTGTGTCACAAGAAGAGCCAGAGAAGATTGAGGATGCCATGAAAGATGAAGAATGGGTATTGGCCATGCAAGAGGAGCTAAATAATTTTGATAGAAATGAAGTTTGGGAATTGGTGGAGAGGCCAAAAGATTACAATGTCATTGGAACCAAGTGGGTGTTTAAGAATAAACAAAATCAAGATGGCATTGTGGTTAGAAACAAAGCAAGACTAGTTGCACAAGGCTACACTCAAGTTGAGGGTCTTGACTTTGGTGAAACATATGCTCGGTGGCAAGATTAGAGGCAATTAGAATCCTACTAGCCTATGCATGTGCCCATAACATCAAGCTATATCAAATGGATGTGAAAAGTGCATTTCTCAATGGCTTTATCAATGAGCTTGTATATGTTGAGCAACCTCCCGGCTTTGAAGATTACCATCATCCCGACCATGTTTACAAGTTAAAGAAGGCATTGTATGGCTTGAAGCAAGCACCTAGAGCATGGTATGAGAGGTTAAGAGACTTCCTACTCAAGAAAGGCTTCAAGATGGGGAAGGCCGACACTACTCTCTTCACCAAGAAGATTGGCAAGGATTTGTTCATCTTGCAAATATATGTGGATGAAATCATATTTGGGTCAACAAATCAAGCATATTGTGAAGAGTTTGCAAAGATGATGGCCAAAGAATTTGAGATGTCTATGCTTGGAGAGCTCACATATTTCCTTGGACTTCAAATCAAGCAAATGAAGAATGACACTTTCATAAGTCAAGGCAAATACATTAGAGACATGCTCAAGAAGTTTGATATGCAAGATGCAAAGGGCATAACTACACCAATGGGTACAAGTGGCACATTGGATCAAGATCTTAAAGGCAACATGGTTGATCAAAAAGCTATTTCGGTCATTGATTGGTAGTCTACTCTATGTGACCGCATCAAGACCGGATGTCATGTTTAGTGTATGTTTGTGTGCAAGATTCCAATCCTCACCAAGAGAGAGTCATTACAAGGCCGCAAAGAGAATATTGAGGTATTTGAAGCATACACAAGATGTTGGCTTATGGTATCCTAAGGGGTCTAGCTTTGAGCTTGTTGGATATTCGGACTCCGACTATGGTGGTTGCAAGATAAATAGAAGAAGCACTAGTGGGACTTGTCAATTCCTTGAAAGATCTCTTGTGTCATGGTCCTCTAAGAAACAAACAAGTGTGACACTCTCTACCGCCGGGCCGAATATGTTAGTGCGGGGAGTTGTTGTTGTCAACTACTTTGGATGAGGTCCACATTGAAGGATTATGGATTTGACTTCAACAAAGTACCCCTTGTATTGTGACAATGAGAGTGCTTGCAAGATGACTCAAAATCCGGTGCAACATACAAGAACCAAGCACATTGATATAAGGCACCATTTCATTAGAGAGCATCAACAACAAGGAGATATTGCAATCCATCCAATTGGTACCGAAGATCAACTTGCCGACATATTTACCAAGCCACTTGATGAGAAGAGATTTTGCAAGCTTAGAAATGAATTGAACATTCTTGACTTCTCCAATATGAGTTGAATGCACCCCATATATGTGACATGCCTCTTCACCGAGCCAAAGCAAAGGTGAATTGTGTGACATGTCATCATGATATCTAAGGACTTGTTAGAACATATAGACATACAACTTGTCCCTTAGGTTGCATTCATGGAAAAGCAATGAATTCCAATGTATGTATGCCATCACTATTGTTTTATATGCTTGATTGATCTAGTGATGACATATGACATGCTTGTGGGCTTGCAATCTCAAGTGTTGAATTTGGATATATTGTCAAATATGTGGTTCAACATAGACATGATAACCCTCACTTGAGGTGTGAAGAAGCTTGTCTTTGGTTCAAACCGAATTACATGTATGGCAAGCTATCCAAATTTGGCCAATTTAAAAACTAATCTTTCCAATATCAAAAGAACATGATCAAACCTTTTATGTCAATCGGTGACAAAGGGGGAGAGATTAGTGCATAAAGATTAGAAGGGGATCAAAATTTTTGAAAGCACACAAGTAGGGGGAGCAAGCTCATAAGCCTTTTGTTGCATTTGGTTGTGCACTAACATATGACTTGCTCTTGCACAAGTATTTAAATTCCATTCATACATGCTTGTGTGGTGTATGCTAGTGGGAACTTGAATGATGATTGATCTACTAGCATGCTTAAATGATATCTAGATATTTAAATTTTCGCTCTAAATTCAAGTACCTATGCTTATGATATGATCTCACGGGGTACTTTGAGTTTTTGATGAAATATCTAGTTATCCATGATGCTTGTATGGTGAGAAAGGCGCAACTCGATTGGTATCACGCTTCAAAGGTCCATTCTTTCACCTTAGCATCATTTTGGTAACATGGCTCACTCCCTAATTTCAATATCCATACATGTATGCAAAGCCTATACCAAACTCTAGGCATACATGTAGGGGGAGCTCATGCTACCAAAACCGAACTTATGATGATTGTCCAAACCTATAATCATGAGCAAATTGCTTGGACAACCATGATGAGTTCAAAAATATTTTTATCATAAAATCTTTATGCGGGTTGTCACCAATTACCAAAAAGGGGGAGCTCATGTTGCCGCTGGGAGGATTTTTTTCTTTTTTTGGAACGCCAATGCCATAGATTAGATTAGATGGGTTTTGCTTTATGGGTAAACACACGTAACTTCAGGATTAAATGCCAGATGGATTTTGCGTACAAAAGTATTTCTTTTTAAAAAGAAAAAAGGCACGTAACTTCAGGATTCAACGCTAGATGGGTTTTGCCGTTCAAAAGTATTTCTTTTTTTTTTCCTTTAAAAAACGTTTTATTTAATATAATGGCAGAGGTGGGTAATTTTGTACGAAGTTAAATAGATCCAACGGTTGTGGAACGTTTAACATTTTTGATTTGATGGCTGGATGTTTTCGATTAATGTGAGATTTTCTAGCATTTATCTTTTTTTTTTTTCTAGCGCGTTTGGTGAGGATTAACGTGGAGCCACCGTTGGAGCCTCCAATTAGTAATCTTTTTTTTTCTAGCGCGTTTGGTGAGGATTAACGTGGAGCCACCGTTGGAGCCTCCAATTAGTAATAGTAAGATAAGATATCCGGAGATTCAACGGCTGCAGCCTACGTAAACCACGTCTGCATTACCAAATGGTGAAATGTGCACACCAGAAGTGGACGGCACCTTAGCGTGACAAGATAACATGGCATGAAACATGTTATCAATTTGAGAGCACGGCATTTAGAAACAAACGGCTCTTCCTCCCGAGCGCCCAACGGGCTTCGAAGCGATAGCGCCCGGCGACCAAGCTCCACCCCACCCCAGCCCCCTCCGGTCGCCGTCGCCGCCCTCCGACTCACGGCGGCGGCGGCCAGCGGCGGTCCCCCAATGGGCTCCGTTTGCAACTCCCTTTCCCTCCCTCTACCCCACCTCTGCGCTCCCCCTCCCCCTCTCGCGCCCGGGGCTGGTTCTCAGCGACAACCGAGCGGCGGTTGGCGAATCTCGGGCTCCAGGGGGGCCGGATCCATCGTCCGCCCCTGTTGCGCCGGCCACTCGCGGATCCTCGTTCGCTCGGATCCGTCAATGGCTTTTGGTGGCGGCGCCCATCGGCGGTGACTAGTGGCGTTTGGTGGCGGCCGCCCAGTTCAGGGGCCCCGGTGCCGTATCCGCCGTCTATCGGCGTGCGGGCCGCTTCGCGGCCATCCGGCGGCGGCTCGGGTGCCGGCCAGGAGATGGTGCGGCCGACCTCGCGCCCCTCCCCCCCTCGTTGCGGGGTGCGCAGCCGCAGCTTGTCGCCCTCGACGGCGGCTCGGGCGATGGCGTGCGGGGTCGGGGAGCGTCATTGTGGCCGGCCTCGCGTCCATCCGGCTTTGCGGCAAGCGTGCGACACGGCTGGCTGTGGGCGCAGGGCTGCGTCATTTGTAACACCCGATTTTTACCGTTTTCAAAATTCACTAAAAATTTAAACTTTTGAAAACCGAGTTTTGATTTGGCACTTTGGTGATTTCCCATTTAATTTGACACCTCAAATTTATTCATGAATTTTTGGTGAGACCTAAAGAGGAGTTACAATTAATAAGAACATAAAATAGTGAGAAAATAAGAGAGAAAGAAAAGAAAAAGAAAAGGAAAAGAAGAGGGAAGGAGAAAGGAAAACCGGCCCGGCCTACCCCTCTCCCCTCTCTCTCCTCTCTTCCCTCCCACGTGGGCCGGCCCAGATAACGAAGCCCACCGGGCCACACTCTCTTCTCTTCCCTCTCCCATCGACGCTTGGGGCCCACACCCCTTCTTCCCCAACGCGCCATGCGCGGCAACCCCGCGACAAAGACCGCGGGGCCCCATTGCCGTCTCGCCGCGCCGCCGCAAAGAAAAGAAGGAGACCTAGCCACAATCGAACACGAGCGCCCTCACTAGGCCGGGGACGTATTTCGGGCAGCTGGCTCGACGCCGCACCCAAGGTGCACGGCGCCGGCAACGACCGCCCGAACAGCGAGCTAACCGAGCCTACCGGGCAAGCCCCGCCATGCCGAGACGCAGAGCGACGAACGGCTAATGGGGGGAGCACGCGGTTCACCTAGAAGAGACACGGGAGGCACGGCGCTCCCACCCCGCTGCCCATCCACTAGCACAAAGGGGAATAGCGACCACCGCCGAGCACCACGACGAGGCTACACCATGACGACAAAGTCGGGTCGTTGACGGTAGTTATTGACCACTTTTATATATGTTTTAAACCATCAAATAAGGATCAATGCTAGATAAATAGTATTATTACTAATGGATTCCATGAGTTAAAGTTCATCCGGCTAGCCTTTGTTTAGTTCCCCAATTCTCTCTCCAAAATCACTATTGACCTATCATATCAAATCTTTTTGCCTCATGCATGGAACATTAAATGTAGGTAAATAAAAAAAATAATTATATAATTTTGATGTACACGATGAGACGAATCTTTTGAGCCTAGTTAGGTCATGGTAGGACAACAATTACCACAAACAAACGAAAATTGCTACGATTAATACGATGTGATATTTTTTTTTTCCCCAAATTTGGATAGGACTTGGTAGTATTATTTGTATGGGATACCAGCTCGGTCCGTCGGCGCCGCGTGCACTTTGTTGCAACGTGGCGGGCCCCACCTCGCCCACGCCCGGACGGGAGCGGCGTGGCGAGGCGCGTCGCGCCACATGCGGTGGCGCGACACACAAGAAATATCGCGCCACCAGCCACGGCGCGACCAAAATGATATGGCGTACAAATTTTTTTTTAAACCGGGGGGCCGGATTTGAAATTTTTTTAAAAAAGGTTAAATTTTATAAAAAAAATCCGCTATCTTGTCTCACCGGCTACAATGTCATTTTTGCGAATTGGCTTGTAGTCCAATGGTAGGGGCGGTCTAGTGGGACGCTACCCACCGGGGTTCAAATCACGGTGCTCGCACCTTTTCTTGGGATTTTCTCGGGATTTACCGGGCGTTATGCATTAAGTGGTAGCGGCGTTCCCGTCGACGACGAGGCGCCTACGGTGACCGAGAATCTCTCCATCTAAAAATTTTGCCCGATCATTCGGAGGTGTTCATAGGGGTAGGGTTTTTTGAAGATCTCTAGATTGGTTTTGGCTAATTGATAACATTCTAGGACTAATCTCTTTATGCTAAGTGTGTGATTTAGTTGGATATTGGTCAAGCCAAGATTGGTGCATGATGGTCAATGGTGGATGGATCGAGATGATTCAAATGATGATCAAGTGCATGACTTGGAGTGGATCTAGGATCAAAATGGGCTCAAGGCAAAGGTATATCCATAGGGCCATTTTGATTTTACACTCAAAACACCATAGAGGGTGTGAGTGATTTAGGATCGATAAGCCGTACTATAAAGAGGGGAAAACTATCGTACATATCGATCCTCATGTGCCTCTAGGTTTAAAATCATTTGCATGCATTCTAACCTAGAGAGCTAATCCAACCTTCAAAATTGATTGTGAAAATGCTAACACACGAGCACATGGTGATGTACACTTAATGGTGTTGGCACATTTGCAAAGGAGAAGGTGTTTTGGTGTTTTCGGACACTAGGACTGACTTTGGAGTGGAATACTACTTTGATCCATTGAGCTTTGGATCAAGTAACCATGATGGTTGTGTAGCCCTCGGAGTTAGCTTTCCATAGAGTCCAAGATCATCGAAAAACGGAGTTCGGATGAAAGAGATATCGCAGTTTTACCGAGCGATTGGTCGCGACGGAAGCTCGCACCGGACGCACTTTTCAAGACCGACGCACCCACCGGAGGCTCCGGTGAGTGCGTCGGCGAGAGCTCAGTAGCCTGAATTTTGCCGGACCCGTGGACCGGACGCTTGCACCGGACTCACCACCGGACTCACTGGTGAGTCCGGTCCGTGCGTCCGGTGAGGCTGTTTTCAGCGTGTTTTGCCCCCCAACGGCCATATTTCGTGATGGGGGCTATATATACACGTTTTGAAATCACTCCTAACACCTTTAGAGCTGAGCACTCATCCTCCTCCTCACTCCTTTGCTTGAGAGCATCCATTCTAGTGAGTTGAGGTGATTCAAGTGCACTTTGCTTTGATCTTTGCATCTAGTGGCGCTTGAGGATCGTTGTGAGCCGGTGGATTTCTTGTTGCTCTTGGGGAGCACCACCCCTAGCCGGCTTGGTGATTGGTGGAGGCGTTGGCAAGAGTTGGTGATTGTTCTTGGCCACCTCCGGTGATTTGTGAGAGGGTCACACACTCCTCGTCGGGAAGACAAAGTGTGAGTAATCTATTGCTCGTGTCTTGGGTACCTCTCATTTGCATTGGGTGCGATAAGTCTAAAGGCATTTGGCTTGGAGTGAGCTCCACATCGACCCACACGTGAGAAGGTCGGCAACGGAGATTAGCTTGAGGGTGCTCAAGTGAACCGGGTTAAATCATCGTGTCTCCTCATTGTGATTGTTGTCTCTTGGTATTCGTATTCATTATTCATATTGTGACAACATCCCCGGTGATTGGATTGACTAGTCTCGACATTGTGGTATATCACCTCTACACTCTAGCATTACTTTCATATATATTGTGCTAGTGTAGTTTGAGTAGAATTGCTTAGTATTGTTTAGAGTAATCTAGTTTGTTCACCTAGTTGGTAAAGTAGTGACATAGTCCTTGAGTGTGAATTAGAGACTCTAGCAACTAGAATTGTTAATAGGAGGCTTGCCGACAAGTAGAAACTAGAGCAAACGCATTTACGCTTTGTTATTTACTAACAAGTGGCTCTAGTGTTTTTGTAGAAATTTTATTAGGCTATTCACCCCCCTCTAGTCATTTAGGACCTTTCATTTTGCGTCACGTGTATTTATAGGGGTGAGTGTGCGTGCGTTGTGGCGTGCAATGTACTTGTGTAATTCTTAAAAAAAAGCTACAATGTCATTTTGTTTTCTCACCAGCGAAAAATTGAGTGCGGAGCCCCCGCCGCGGCGGCCGGAGCCGCCAAGCATGCCAGCCTACTGCGGCGGTGCGGCACACCCCCACCCCCCCAACCTCCCAGCCCCGCACCCGGCGACCTCACCAGCTGTGGGGCACAGCGAGCAAGGCCCACCCTGTCCGAGGTGTTCTTGCTTGCCCTCGTCGAGGGGGGAGGTGCGGCGGCGGCCCCGTTGTCATTAGCTCCATTAGCTGCTGGCCAGTCATTTGATTAGACATCGTTTTACCGGATCAGACATAGGATTAGATATAGTTTTTTTATAGTTGTTAATTAATTTTATCTATATGACCCGATCCTCCACAGCTGGCGCTAGACTTTGGAGACTCCGTCCACGGCAGCTGCACACTCTCGTCCTTAGCAGCTGGGAGTAGCTGAACAAGGCCTGCCAACTCTTGAGATAGATGAAGGCGTCATGGATGATCTCCACTGTCCCCAAAAGCATGCCATTGCAGTCTCCACGGTAATAGCTATGCTTCCTCTGTACATTCAGAGAACAATCTTTTTCGCCAAAATTTCATCAAAAATCCAAAATTTCATTTCATGAAGTGGAGTCCAGTATTTTTAGCCATTTACCGAAATTGCGATATATTGCCTTGTTGGATGCTTCTAATGTGTTGCAACTTGCTATACACCTATGATATTTGTTGTTATCTGCAATTACAATGTATGACGGGTCAAGGACAGTTACCATAACATTTTGTTTCTTAACAAAAGTAAACATGATCTGATATTTTGTATTTATTGCGTGAGTCGTCATACGACAAATTTTATTTGCATAATTTTCCTTCTCTCTAACACTGCTGATCTGACCAGATGCCCGAGTCCTACAGCCATAGCTTGGAGCTAAGCACGATCTGAGTTGATCTGGCTGGATTGTGGCCCTGGTGGACCTGCAAGATAGGGAAAAAAAAAGTTACTCAAGAAAGTCTGATCATGGACTTCGCCACGGGTGCAATAGGTGCCCTCATCCCAAAGCTGGGCTCACTCTTGAAAGATGAGTTCGGCCTGCAGAAGGATGTCAAGGGAAGGATTAAGCGTCTCATGACCGAGCTTGAGAGCATGGAAGCATACCTTGAGAAGGTGTCCTCGGTACCAGTGGACCAGCTTGACAAGAACTCTAGGCTTTGGGCCAGGGAAGTCCGGGAACTATCCTACGACATTGAGGACCGAATTGACACCTTTCTGGTGCGTGTAGAAGGGAAGAAGATGGAAACCGGGCACATCGGCATCAAAGGGTTCATTGCCTGGACCAGCAACCTACTGTCCAAGGTCATGATCTGCCACAAATTAGCAGAGGACATCAAGGACATCATGGCTCGTGTCAAGGATGCCAAGGAACGGCATGACAGGTACAAAGTTGACACAAGTGTTGCTAGTTCTACCATAAAGTCTGATCCTCGTCTCCAAGTTCTGTACAAAAAAGTGACTCAGCTTGTTGGCATCGATGAGAACAGAGCTGAGCTAATAAGCATGCTAAACAAAGGGGATGATGAGGTTTCAAGAAAAAGCTCAAGAGCATCTCTGTTGTTGGAGTTGGTGGACTAGGGAAGACAACTCTTGCCAAAGCATTGTATGACAAGATAAAAGTGGAATTTGAATGTTGTGCTTTTGTCTCAGTGGGTCAGAATCCTGAAGTGAAGAAGGTTCTCAAGGACATTTTACTTGAACTAGACAAGCAAAGGTTTAAGGACATTCACAACTTGATAAGGGATGAGAAGCAGCTCATCGACTTAATCTTGGAATTCCTTGACAACAAGAGGTAGGCATTGTACAACATGATTTTAATCTGGAATGCTGAGTTCTATTTTTCATTCATAGCAATTACTGAAAAAGCAAGTAAATCCACGTTTTAAAACAAGAATTTCTCTGTGTCGCCTCTATATGTGCCAGCCAATTTACCTCTACACAAGCGAATTGGTTATTTACAAGTTAACTTGTATTTGACAAAAAAAATAACTAAGGATGAACGGCCAGATGTTTAATTTTTTTTTTATTCTAGAATATTTATTGGTTTTTGTAGTCATGGGGCGGAAGAGTCTTAGATTTGGACTTTGATCACTTACGTATAGCAACAATCTTGCATATTTTGATAAGACAGTAACTTCATGTCGCCCAGTTATATATTTTTTCCTATAAGGTGGTTCCTGAAAGTTTCCCAAAGTTCTCTATATCCAACATTTTTTGAACAGATTTACTAGTCTATGCATTTGCATTTCCATCTTTTGTTTTAGATCCATATACTTTGTAGCCCTAAACTTCTTGCCTTTTGTAACTTGTATCTTTTGCAATGTCGAGGATAGGTACTTCCTTGTTATTGATGACATATGGGACATACAATCTTGGGAAATAATTAAATTGGCTCTAGCTGAGAATAATTGTGGAAGCAGAATAACCATAACTACTCGTAAATATGAAGTTGCAGCACAAGCCGGTGATGTTTACAAACTAGCCCCACTTTCTTATGATAACTCCAAAAGGTTGCTTTGCACAAGGATATCTGATGGTGAAGGAGAATGTTCAGACAATCAATTGGATGAGCTACTAGATAAAATTTTGAAGAAATGTGGTGGTGTGCCATTAGCTATCATTACAATGGCAAGTTTGTTAGCAGGTAAACCAAGGGAGGAATGGTTTGAGGTGTTCAACTCAATTGGTTTCGGCCAAAAAGATAGCAGGCACGTGGACAATACTATGAGGATTCTATCTTTTAGCTACTATGATATGCCTTTTCATCTACGGACTTGCTTGCTATACCTATCGTATTTCCGAAGACTATTTTATCCGGAAAGATCATTTAATATGGATGTGGATAGCTGAAGGTTTTGTTCAACGGGTACAAGGAGTTGGATTATTCGAGGTTGGCGAGAGTTACTCCAACGACCTTGCAAATAGAAGCATGATCCAGCCAATAATGGAGTCCAAAGAGGATGGAACTGATGAAATTGGTTTCCGTGTTCATGATATGGTGCTTGCTCTTATTCGTTCTCTTTCATGTGAAGAAAACTTTGTTACTATATTGGACAATGAGCAAGCCGCCACACCACTGCCATGCGGCAATGTCCGCAGGATATCCCAACAAAACAAAGCCTCTGATGGTAGCTGGAAGGCCACAATGGATATGACACGTGTGAGATCATTTATTGCATTTTCGGTTTCTGGAATAGATAACCTGGCCCCACTTTCAAGCTTTAAAGTTTTGCGTGTGCTAGTTTTAATAGATGCATCTTGGACATTGAAAAGCCGTTACTGTCTCAAGCATCTTGGAGATTTAGTTCACTTGAGGTACCTCAGATTGAGGGGTTTTGAGGTTCCCAAAGAAATAGAGGCTCTAAAGTTTTTGCAGACACTGGACTTGGAGGATAATAGAGAACTGCCGTCGAGCATCGGCCAGCTAACACAATTGGTGTGCCTGCTTAGTCCTCGGTGGAGATTCGTGGATGGGATCATTGGGAACTTAAAGTCCCTAGAGGAGCTAACCCTTTGAACTTACTCTGACGTCAATGGAAAATCTTCATGGGGGGATCTCCTGTCTGAATTGGGCAACCTCACGTCACTGAGGGTACTCAACATTGAACATTTTGATGACATGGATGAGGGCCACGAAGATGCTTCACTGGAGTCTCTACGCAATCTGCAAAAGCTCCATAAACTTTCACTACATCTTTTGTCACGTCGGTTATCTTCTTTCAGGCAGGAGGAAGCACCAGGATTTGTCCTCTCTCGACAGCTCCGATACTTGGTCTTCGAAGCACGTGAGTTCCCTCACATGCCAACATGGATCAACTCCTTTCTTCTGCCGAACCTCTCCCATTTGTCTATCGGTGTCCGATTTCTACGTCATGGGGACATGAGAATCCTAGCAAGGCTGCCGGAGCTCCGTTTCCTCGACCTGAGAACAAGTTCCTGTGTAGCTGTGTATGGTGGTGACGGCGGCTTCCTGAAGCTGAGGTCTTGCGCATTGGACAACGATGGTGGTACTGTCATGTTTAGGCGGGATGGGTTTGGGACACCACCTATGCAGAGCCTTGAATACCTTCATCTATTTCTCTATATAGAAGAATGGAAGCATTTATGTGCTCGCCATGGTCAGGGTGTCTCGTTCTTACCAACGGTGATTGGCTTTCACAATATGTCCTCTTCACTTGAGAAAATTCATGTGGAAATGATCTGTCAGGGTGCAAGTGATAGAGAGGCAAAGGAGACAGAGGTTGCCCTGCGGCACGCAGCCAGAACCCATCCTAACCATCCCAGCATCCAAATTCACAGAATGAGTGACCCTGAACCGATGACATCCCACCAAGGCGAAGAGGTATGCACAGTTTCTACTCTCTTCCTGGGTGGGTACTTCAATTTATGATACAGTTGCCTTGTACTAGAATTGAAGTCAGCTTGGTTCAAACCTGAAATTGACTTGGAACTCAATCTCTTTATCAATACCAAACTCAAAAAAAAAAAATTTGTTACCAGACTTCTTATCATGTTCATCCATGTTCAAATGTGCTTCTAACATGCTGATTCCTGTTACCACAGCCTTGCAAGTCCTTCGACTTCCATGTCCATGTGTGAGAGTTAAATGACATGGGCTATGCTTTCGACTTCACGAATCTGAGCGATTTGTCTTCACTCGAGCAAGTCTTGGCACACACCAACTGTGAGGATGCTACGCCGGGCGAGGTTGAGGTGGCAATCGCGGCACTGAAGCATGCAGTGGACGTGCACCCCAACCATCCCACTCTACAAGTGGAGAGGTACAGTGAAGATAAAATGAAGGTACACGATCTTTAATTCTCTATTAGTCTCGTCTTCTTCTCATGTATGTAATAAATGGCTATGCATTTTAGCAAATTTTTAGTACTAACGGCGAGTTGTCTCCCTTTTACCAACCATCCCTACTCCAGCTTGTAAAACATACTTCTCCGGCTATAGGTGAAGTTGACGCCTCCACTTCTACAACCTCTGCAGCAGGGGTAGGAAAAGACGACGAGCAGGTGGTTTTGATTCTCTCTATCTCTGTTGTCATATATACCATTCTCACGGCCGGTTATGCATGCGGTTTGGCAACTAGTACCAATCAGGAATCTCTTTCGCAATTGCAGGCTCTGCTCCTTGTGACGTCGCCACAGAGCACGAGTTCGAGGAAGCCATCTCCGGATCAGCCGCTGCCAAAGAAGAGGAAGACAGCAACGGATAATAACATTCTTGAATAAATCTTGGCTTGGTCCATCCAATGCACTCCCGTTCTTCATGCAGGTATGTAAGCCATAACCACTCTTGGTACAATTCGTATGTACACTTAGTGTGTGGTGTCAGTGGCACTGGTAGTCTGAAATGCTAGGGAGTCAAACAATATGCTAGCTGATGTGCTTATGGTGTGTTCTCTGTGCATGTTCAACTCTGTTTCAGCTATACTATATCAACCACATTACAACACCTCGACACGTGCTGGGGGCAATGTTCTGATGCCTTGCAAACTGTCACAGGTAACCAGTTATTTCAGCTTAATTAGTTCACAGTAGTGATGCATTGAACCATTATACTGAATTAATGACTGAAGTTTGTTCCTTTGTGTACTGGTCAATGCACTTTAGAGCAGCACCAGGTAGGATCACTAGTTTATTATTATTACTCCATCAATTTGGTGTTCCTTTGTTTCAAACTATGGACAATACAACATCTTACTGTGGACATCTGCAAATAGAATGGAGCGTTCTTAGATAAAGTCCATATTTGATCCCTCATCTCTTCATTAAGAAAAAACGAGAACTCTTTTATGCAGGTAATGTTCAGAGCTACCCACTGAATCTGCTTCTGGCTTGTGTTGCAAAACGAAGAGTGTTGCAAAACGAAGAGGGGGGAATATACGTTGTTGGAAACAACCATACATCTGTGGTCTGCTAGTGGGGATATTCTCTTTCCCATTATCTAATAAAATGTCATATATCGGTCTTAAAGTTAAAATAGCTGTTAAGAACTCAACGTCTCAGCTTGGTGCTGTTGTATGATATAAGTTTACACAGTTATCTTAAATTCTCAAACTGTATTATTTAAAGATGCTCGTTCAGCTTAAAATGATATATATACTCATTCAGATAGCTTCAAGGACAGGATTTGTGAAAAAATTACGTAAGTACGAGTGATAGACCATGATTTTAGAAAAAAAATATTGTGTAGCGCTGGACGATGGATGCTACAGTACCATGCTAGATGCTTCTCCTTTTCATCTGACTGCGAATGATGGCCAGGGCTGCAGAGTGTTTGGTTCAATTAGCCCAGCCCAGGGTGCGGCCCAAACTTGATAGGAAAAGCTCTTCGGCAGCCCACGAAATCCCCACGGACAGCCCAAGAAAATCCAGGAGAGTGGCGGCGAAAACTGAGTACGGAGCCCGCTCGGCGGCGGAAGAAGCAGAAACCATGGCAGGCCACTGCGGCGGTGGCGGTGCGGCGCCTCCCAGCCCCGCACCCGGCGACCGCACCAGCTCTGGCGCCGAGGCACAGCGAGCAAGGCACACCCTGTCCGAGGTGTTCTTGCTTGCCCTTGTCGAGAGGGGAGGCGTGGCGGTGGGCCGGTCGTCTTCGTTCTCGGTGAGCCCCGTTGTTCTAGGAGTTGGTGCTTTATTATTGGTGTTTTTGCGTTGGCGTTGAATCCCCTTCCTCCACATTAGCTGATGTTCATGACATCGTTACAGGATCAAGATCAGGCATAGGATTCTCTTTCCCATTAGATATAGTTTCATCCGATTCTCATGTGCAGATTAACTCAGAAATTGCATGAAAGTGTGTGTTAGTGTTAGGCCGGCGCCGCGCGCCCCTCCCTCGGTGTTGACTTTGTTGCTCGGCGCCGCCTGTCGGTCCGAATACGATTCCACTCTGGTGAGCACTGGCTAGCTGTTCCTCCCCCACGTCTGGACGATTGTTGCGTCAACTGTTTCCGGTTGGTCGGACGATTAGTTGCGTCAACAGGGATTTACAATTGGTGTGCACAATTCTCTGACTTTGACCATTACATAGTCCTCTCACCTCTCTGGAACTGCTCGGGTCATTATGCCTTTCCCTTTCGACCTTAGTAGCTGATGGGAATAGCTAGTATCGCCACTAACAAGGCCTGCCAATTCCTGAGATCGCTCAAGGCATCCTCCACTACTGTCCCCAAAAGCATGCCACTGCAGTCTCCACGGTAACCTCATTTTTTTTGGCGAAATTTCAGCAAAATTTCATGAAGTGGAGTCCAATCCTTTTAATCATTTACTGAAAGTCCAAAATTGTGATATGCTGCCTTGTTCTAATGTGTTGCTATACACCTATGATAGTTGTTTGTTATTATTATCTGCAATTGCAATGTATGACAGATCAAGGACAGTTTTGGGTGATATCATACCATTTTTTTTTTTAAAAAAAATAAACTTGATCCGATGTTTTGTAGTTTTTGTTGTTAATCGTGATATGATAAATGTTATTTGCATATCTTTCCCTTTCTCTAACACAATCCCCACTGATCTGACCAGATGCCCGAGTCCTACGTTCATAGCGATCTGAGTTGGTCTGGACAGATTATGGCCCTGGTGGACCTGCAAGATAGAGAAAAACTTACAGAAAGAAGTCTGATCATGAACTTCGCCACGGGTGCAATAGGTGCCCTCATCCCAAAGCTGGGCTCACTCCTGAAAGACAAGTTTGGCCTGCAGATGGGCGTCAAGGGAGGGATCAAGCATCTCATGACCGAACTTGAGAGCATGGAAGCATACCTTGAGAAGGTGTCCTCGGTACCAGTGGACCAGCTTGACAAGAACGCAAGGCTTTGGGCAAGGGAAGTCCGGGAACTATCCTATGACATTGAGGACCGAATTGACACCTTTCTGGTGCATGTAGAAGGAACGAAGACGGAAACGGTGCACATTGGCATCAAAGGGTTCATTGCCTGGACCAGCAACCTGCTGTCCAAGGTCATGATCCGCCATGAATTAGCAGAGGACATCAAGGACATCATGGCTCGTGTCAAGGATGCCAAAGAACGGCACGACAGGTACAAAGTTGACAAAAGTGCTGCCAGTTCCACTATAAAGTCTGATCCCCGTCTCCAAGCTCTGTACAAAAAAGTGACTCAGCTTGTTGGCATCGATGAGAACAGAGTTGAGCTGATGAACTTGCTAAACAAATGGGATGATGAGGTTTCCAAGAAAAAGCTCAAGATCATCTCTGTTGTTGGAGTTGGTGGTCTAGGGAAGACAACTCTTGCCAAAGCATTGTATGACAAGATAAAAGCGGAATTTGAATGTTGTGTTTTTGTCTCAGTGGGTCAGAATCCTGAAGTGAAGAAGGTCCTCAAGGACATTTTACTTGAGCTAGACAAGCAAAGGTTTAAGGACATTCACAATTTGATAAGGGATGAGAAGCAACTCATTGACTTAATCTTGGAATTCCTTGAGAACAAGAGGTAGGCACAGTAAAACATGATTTTAATCTGGAATGCTGAGTGTTTTTTTCATTCACAGAAATTACTGAAAAATCAAGTAAATCCACGTTTTAAACTGATAACTTCTCTGTGTTGCCTTTATATGTGCCAGCCAATTTACCTCTACAAAAGTGAATTGGTTATTTTCATATCGACTTGTATTTGATTATGATTTAATCTTATCACTAAGGATTAATGGCAGGATGTTTAATTACTTCTTTATTCTAGAATATTTATCTCTTTTTGTAGTCAAGTGGTGGAAGAGTCTTCACCCTTGAATATTTAATAGAGTAGGATTTTAATCAATAACAATAATCTTTTGTATATTTTGATAAGACAGTAACTTCATGTTCTCCCAAAGTTATCTTATATCCAACTTTTTGAACAGATTCACTAGTCTAAGCATTTGCATTTCCATCTTTTGTTTTAGATTCATATCTTTGTAGTCCTAAACTTCTTGTTTTTTCTAAGTATCTTTTGCAATGTGCCGAGGATAGGTACTTCCTTGTTATTGATGACATATGGGATATACAATCTTGGGAAATAATCAAATTGGCTCTAGCTGAGAATAATTGTGGAAGCAGAATAATCACAACTACTCGTAAATACGAAGTTGCAGCAGAAGCCGATGATGTTTACAAACTAGCCCCACTTTCTTATGATAACTCCAAAAGGTTGCTTTGCACAAGGATATCTGATGGTGAAGGAGAATGTCCTGACCATCAATTGGATGAGCTACTAGATAAAATTTTGAAGAAATGTGGTGGTGTGCCATTAGCTATCATTACAATGGCAAGTTTGTTAGCAGGTAAACCAAGGGAGGAATGGTTTGAGGTGTTCAATTCAATTGGTTTTGGCCAAAACGATAGCAGGCACGTGGACAATACTATGAGGATACTATCTTTTAGCTACTATGATATGCCTTTTGATCTACGAACTTGCTTGTTATACCTATCTGTATTTCCAGAAGACTATTTTATCCGGAAAGATCATTTAATATGGATGTGGATAGCTGAAGGTTTGGTTCAACGGGTACAAGGAGTTGGATTATTCGAGCTTGGCGAGAGTTACTCTAACGACCTTGCAAATAGAAGCATGATCCAACCAATAATGTAGTCCATAAAGAATGGAACTCAAGAAATCGGTTTCGTGTTCATGATATGGTGCTTGCTCTTATTCGTTCTCTTTCATGTGAAGAAAACTTTGTTACTATATTGGACACTGAACAAGCCATCACACTACTGCCATGCAACAATATCCGCAGGATATCCCAACAAAACAAAGCACCCCATGGTAGCTGGAAGGACAGAATGGTTATGACACACGTGAGGTCATTTATCGCATTTTCAGTTTCTGACCAAATTGATAACATAGTCCCACTTTCACGCTTTTAAATTTTTTTGCGTGTCCTAGTTTTAGAAATAGAAGCACATTGGAGATTGGAAAACCGTTACTCTCTGAAGCATCTTGGAGATTTAATTCACTTGAGGTACCTCAGAGTGAGTGGTATTTGTGAGTTTCCCAAAGAAATAGGGGCTCTAAAGTTTTTACAGACACTGGACTTTCAGGATTGTAGTGTAGAACTGCCGTCGAGTATCGGACAGCTAACACAATTGGTGTGCCTGCGTAATAATCCTGGTACCGGTAAGTGGAGATTGGCGAATGGGATCATTAGGAACCTAAAGTCTCTAGAGGAGCTAACCCTTTCAACTTACTCTGATATCAATGGAAAATCTGCATGGGGGGATCTCTTGACGGAATTGGGCAACCTTACATCACTGAGGGTACTCAACATTCGACATTATGATGACATGGATGAGGGCGTTGAAGATGCTTCACTGGAATCTCTACGCAATCTGCAAAAGCTCCAAAAACTGTCGCTACATCTTTCATCACGCCGTTTTTTTTCTTCTTTCAGGCAGGAAGCACCAGGATTCGCCCTCTCTCGTCAGCTCCAATACTTGATCTTGAAGAATGCGAGTTCCCTCGCATGCCAACATGGATCGACTCCTCACTTCTGCCAAACCTCTCCCATTTGACTATCGAGGTCCGATTTCTATGTCATGGGGACATGAGAATCCTAGCAAGGCTGCGGAGCTCCGTTTCCTCGACCTGAGGACGGGTTCCAGTGTAGTTGTGTATGGTGGTGATGGCGGTGGCTTCCTGAAGCTAAGGTCTTGCGCATTGGACACATACAATGGTACTGTCATGTTTAGGCGAGATGAGTATGGGACACCACCTATGCCGAGCCTTGAATACCTTCATCTATTTCTCTATATAGAAAATTGGAAGCATTTATGTGCTCGCCATGGTCAGAGTGTCTTGTTCTTTCCAACAGTGATTGGTTTTCACAATATGTCCTCTTCACTTGTGGAAATTCGTGTGGGAATGGACTGTCCGGAGACAGAGGTTGCCTTGCGGCACGCAGCCAGAACCCATCCCAGCATCGCAATTAAAATGTACAGAATGAGTGGTCATAAACCAATGACATCCCACCAAGACGAAGAGGTATGCACAATTTCTTCTCTCTTCCTGGGTGGGTACCTCAATTTATGATACAGCTGCCTTGTAGAATTAAAGTCAGCCTTGGTTCAAACCTGAAATTGATTTGGATCCCAATCTCCTAATCTATACCAAAAGCACAATTATTTTTTTTTTGTTACAAGCCTTGTTGTCATGTTCATCCACCCCCAAATGCGCTTGTTGTCATGTTTGTCATGTTCTAACATACTGATTCCTGTTACCAGCCTTGCAAGTCCTTCAACTTCCATGTCCATGTGCGAGAGTTAAATGACATGGGCTATGCTTTTAACTTCACAAATCTTAGCGATTTGCCTTCACTCGAGCAAGTCTTGGCACACACCAACTGTGAGGATGCTACGCCGGATGAGGTTGAGGTAGTGATCGCGGCGCTGAGGCATGCAGTGGATGTGCACCCCAACCATCCCACTCTCCAAGTGGAGAGGTACAGTGAAGATAAAATGAAGGTACACGATCTTTAATTCTATACTAGTTTCATCTTGTTCTCATGTGTGTAATAAATGGCTATGCATTTTAGCAAATTTTTAGTACTAACGGCGAGTTGTCTCCCTGGTACTGCATCCCTACTCCAGCTTGCAAAACATACTTGTCCGGCTATAGGTGAAGTTGATGCCTCCACTGCTACCACCTCCGCAGCAGGGGTAGGAAAAGGCGACGAGAAGGTGGTTTTGGTTCTCTATCTCTGTTGCCATATACCATTCTTACGGCCATTCACACATGCAGTTTGGCAACTAGTTTTTCTTTGAACGCAAGTTTGGCAACTAGTACCAATCAGCAACCTCTTTCCCAATTGCAGGCTCTGTTCCTTGTGGCGTCACCACAGAGCACTAGTTTGAGGATGCCATCTTCGGATCAGCGGCTGCTGAAGAAGAGGAAGACAGCAACGAACAATTACATTATTGAATAAATCTTGGTCCATCCAATCCTCGCCGTCCTTCATGCAGGTATGTAGCCACTCTTGGCACAAATTCATATGCGACAATGAAATGCTAAGGAAGAACCACAATATGCGAACTGCTGTGCTTACAGTGTGTTCTCTGGGCATGTTCAATTCTCTTTACTATTCTTGTCAAAAAAAAAAATCTCTTTACTGTAGCAACCACAGTACAGCACATCCACACGCTCTGTTCCTTGTGGCGTCCCCACTGTAGCAACCGCAGTCGATGTTCTGATGCCTTGGAAATTGTCACAGATAACTACTAGTTATTAACTAGTTGATATCCTAAAATGGTTGAGATAACTAGTTGCTTCAGATTAGCTGACAGTAGTGATGCACTGTTCCCTGAACCGTTATAGTGAGCTAACAATTGAACTTTGTTCCTTTGTGTACTGGTTAATGAATTTTAGAGCAGTACCAGTTCATTAACCGATCAAATTTGGTGTTCCTGTGTTTTGAGCTTTTGGTCAAATGGAACATTTTACTGCTGAGATCTGCAAATAAAATGAAACGTTCTTAGAAGAATAAAGTCCATCTTTGGTCCCTCATCTCTTTTCTCAAGAAAAATGAAAAATCTTTTATGCAGGTAGTGTTCAGAGCTACCCACTGAATCTGCTTCTGGCTTATTCCAAAATGAAGAGGAGGGACATAAGAGTACGTCGTAAACAACAACGGATGTTTTCGTCAAGCATGGGTGAAAGTGCAGATTTTTTAAAAAAAAGGAAACTGGAGGAGCTTGTACCCCTACAACACAAATTTTAATAAAAGGAAAAAAAAGAGGTTTAGCAGTATGAAAATTGTGGCGAATACCTTTTATGATTGTGGTGAATATTGTTTGTTTTATCAACTTTGTAATAAGTGATTGAACACATCTTTGGTCTAGTAGTGGCCAGTGGGGATATTGTCTCATTATTTAATAAAATGTTTTAGATTGGTCTTAAAATAACTTTTAGGCACTCAGCCTGGTGCTGTTGTATGATATGTACAAAGTTATCTTAAATTCTCAAAGTCTATCAGTTAAAGATGATCATTCAGCTTTTAACTGATGCACTCATTCAGATAGCTGCATTGTCGGACAAGATTTGTGGAAAAATTACATAAATACTCATCCCCGAACCAAACGAATTCATTGCTGCCCACGCTAAAATGGAACATGTGCAGATTCTTCAACACTTTTGTGCAGTTTTTTGTTGTTGTTGTTGTTGGGCAGGGGTTTAAAGCACAGTTAGTAATAAGTTGAACACCGCCCATTAACTCACAGAAGTTAGTAAATTGTGAAACTGAGCCTCTAATTTCTTGTCACCTATGCAGATTCTCTGACACGTTTGTGCAGTTTGGGGAGTTATTAAAGCACATTTGCTAATTATAATTTCAAGTATGAAAAATTCTGTAACCCCTCTTTGTTTTCTCAGCTTATGTCTGTGTGTGTATTTATTTCTGTTCTTTTTTTTTTTTTTTTTTTTTTTTTTTGAGGAAATGCTCTGTGCTAACATTCTTTTTTGTTTTGGGAAATGCTCTGTGTGTAATTATAATTTCAAGTATGAAAAATTCTGTAACCCCTCGAATGCTAAGTGCTTACATTTTTCGAAAGGAGTAATTTAAATTCTGTTTTGTCAATCTATAATATCATTGGAACTATTCATGGTTAAGTTAAAATGGTTTTGAATTTCAGAAACCCGTAGATGATCGAATACATGTAATTTCGACCGCGCCCACTGGCCGAGAGACGCACCCATGTTACCCCCAAAAAAAAAAAAAAAAGAGACGCACCCATGTCACTAGTGGGCCTGAACTTGCGGCCCTTACAGTGGGAAAATGGCCCAGGCTCGCAGTTACGGCATTTTGAAACGGAACGGACCTCCCCTCATTCCCATGACCCAATCCCGCTGCAGACCCAACTCGCCGCCGAGTCGATCGGGAGGCAGTTCTTGGAGCGGGAAACGGAGGAGGTGGAGGCGTAGATGGCGGGCGTTCCGGGCGCGGGCGGCGGGCACGAGGAGAGGTACGTGCGGCGGCGTCCTGCTCTACCGTGGTCTCGTGAAGCGGCGGCCCAGTGCTTGACCCTGATTGGAAATCCATTTGTGATTAATTAGGGTTTGGGGGTCGGGTCGATGAATTTGACACATACAAAGGCTAATTGTTGATCCAGTTTGGTAGATATAGTCCCGTGTTTTGGCGCTGGTATTGGCTCATTAGGGTTTATTGTCAGGAATTCTGTAATTTTACTCATCATACATTTTGTTTTGCATTTTGTCTCTGGTAGGTTTCGCGGGGATTCTGTCCCATCTGAAAAGGCAAAATGTGGCGGTCTTAGTGCTTATGAGCAATCGTTGAAAGATTATGTTGACAGGAAGTCCATCGTTGTTATTCGTCCATCAGTTGGCATGTCCTTTGATTCCCGTGCTGAGGCATATGAGTTCTACAACTTGTATTCCTGGGAGCTGGGTTTTGGAATACGATGCAATATGACTGTGGACAAAAGTGTTGTGAGTCAAGACATAGTCTGCAGCTGCCAGGTGAGGACACGTTCTGCCTTTGTGTTTGTGACTCGCTGTAATTCAGTATTTCAATTCCAGGATACGCAATGTGGCTTAATTGTGAAAATTTGCCGTGTGTTTTTAGGGCAAACCAGAGCTGACCAACACTGCCTTTGCGCAAACTGATTGCAAGGCTATGATCCGGCTACACAAGTCGGGTGACAATTGTTGGTACATCCAGGAATTTCATGGTCATCACAATCACCCCCTCTCTGGGATATGCAGTGAAGATTTCAGTTGGCCTTCTCACAACCACCTCAAACCCTACACTAAGAATCCAGTCCGTCGTCTTAGGGATGCTAATGTGGATCTCAGTAAGAAGAGCCAGAGCGTGTATGAATTCTTTCGGTCATGGAGAAGTACAAGTTTGTGAAGGAGGATTTTAAGTCATTGTGTCAGGGTATATCATCGGATCTATCAGAAATTAACTCCGAGAAGATAATTGAGTTGTTTGATGACTTTGGTTCGTTGAGGAGGGATGACCCGAGCTTCATGTTCCGTATTGAGTTGGATGACATTGACGAACAGTTTAGTGCGGTGTTATGGACAAATGGGCGTAGCAGAATGCAATATGCACATTTCGGTGATACTATAACATTTGATACGACGTATAGGAGTAACCTGTATGGCTTACCTTTTTGGCTTGTTTGTTGGTGTTAATAACCACCATCAAAGTATCATACTAGGAGGAGCGCTGATGCAACAAAAGGCAGTGGAAGGTTTCAAATGGCTGTTCCGTGAGTTTGTTACATTAATGGGTGGCAAAGCTCCAAGTACTATCCTCACAGGTACATATTTTATTTCCAAACTTGATTATGCTTTCAGTTCTTGGTTTGCTGCTATCACAATTTTCCAACTGATACCAAACCTGTGGGTTGTGCTAAATGTAGACCAGTGCCATGAGATGGAGGTGGCAATCCACGAGGAGCTACCAGAAACAATTCATAGATGGTGCAAGATGCAAGTGCTGAGCAATGAAAATGAATTCCTTGGGCCAAATTGTTTAAAAAAGAGTGGATTTAAGGATGACTTCCAGAAGATCACTGATAGCATGTTGACTGTGAGAGAGTTTGAGGGTGCTTGGCAACATCTTCTTGATAAGTACAACTTGCATGACAATGCATTCCTTTCACAGATTTATGATTCTAGACATAAATGGGCCAACCCCTACTTGAAAGAAAAGTTCTGTGCCAAGCAGACTAGTGCCCAAAGAAAAGAGCGCAGAAAACATGTTTAAGGGTTATGTAGCACTGAATAGATCTATCAATATGTTCGTGCGACACTACAACATGCTCCAATCTGATTTCAACTCAAAGGAAAGCTCTGAGGAGAATAGGAACAGGAAGGTAATATGTCCTGAAACACATCTTGCTGTCTGTCATAATTGCTAAATCACATCCTGATTTGAATTTCTCTGTCCTGCAGAGACCCAGCATTATGGGCAAAGGACTTCCAATTATGGAGCATGCTGCAGAGGTCTATACAAGCGCTATGTTTGAGATGTTTGAAGGCATAATTTCCCGTTCTGGTTCTTATGTGGTGCATGAGAAGGAGAAAGGGGAGGCATATTTGGCAAGGCACATTCAGAGTGACCAGCAGGAGAGCTGGTCTCAAGTGGAATTTGAGGTTATCATTAGAGCTGAAGATGGTGCAGTTGTTTGTGAGTGCGGATTTTGGGAGCACATGGGTATGCCTTGCTGCCATGCTGTCAAGGTCGAGTTTCTGCTGTGTTTCAGATTGTTATGAAATTCTTTCTTGAATGCAATGATTCCAGGTTTCAGATGTAAGAGAAGTGACATTTATGTTGATGCAGGTGATGATACACATGGGAATGCAGGAGATACCATGTGGGAATATTGTGAAGCGCTGGACGATGGATGCTAGGGATACTGTGCCTGTTCATCTGATTGAGAACGATAGGGCTGCAGAAAACACACAGTCATTTAGAACGTCGGAGTTGTTCATTGTTGTGATGGAGTTTGCAAAGCCTGCTTCTAGGAGTTACCAGGCTGTTGAAGTGGCAATGGCCGGTTTGGATCAACTAGAGCAGGAACGTTTGGAACACGGTGGAGATGAAGATGAGGACATTTCTGAGTTGTCTGAGCAGTCCAGCATTTCTGCTGCTACTACTGATGATGCTACCTCTGCACTCAGTGGCTCAGAAATAGATTGAAACAGAGGTGCCTGATTATGCACACAAGATCGTGGAGCATACTGGCTAAAGCGATGTGGGTTTTGTATATATCGATATTGAAGCAAGGTAGCAACTTAACAAGGCGGCAGTTGCTCATTGATAGTCTGCAGGGAGTGTTATTGGGTGTTTTCAAACTGTGTGTGGTCCAAAGCACTAGTGGGTGTGTTTGGTTGTCAATGTTGCATTCTGCACTGGGGATTGGAGCTCGGTTTCTTGGCTGCTAGTTAGATAACTGAATTCAGGAAGTCGTGGTCTCTGGTCAGTAGGGACTTTCCTTTTGTTCAAGTCTTGTAAATTTGGGAAGTCGTGGTCTGGTCAGTAGGAGTAACTTTTCTTTTGTTCAAGTCTTGTAAACTGTCAGTGATGCTGAAATGTGACAGTGCCAACCCTCATGTCATTTGTCAAGCCACGTTATCTTGTCATGCACTTCCGATATGCACATGTGGTTTATGTAGGCTGCTGTCTTTAGTTAGTTCTGTCCGATAGTTATATGGTGTGTTCCTCTTAACAGATTAGGTTCCAGTTGAGCTAGAGTCTGAATCTTGCGTCCTCACTCCTCACTTCTCAAGGATTGGGCTGTATCCCAAGAAATTTCTGACGACCATGTCACCGATCAGTCAGGGATCCTGAAACACCACCTTGACCTTTGCATCTTGGTCTTCCTCGTTTACAGAGGCAACCCTTTGGCAGCCTGTGCTCTGAACTGCAACGAGCAACAGTTACCTGCAACACCAATTCCACCGGGTTTAAGGCCAATAAATACTCCTCTGCTGGATTTTGGACAATAACATCGTATTAGTATTTGCAAATTATACTTTATTTTTGAATAGGAATGCGTGGGTCATAATTTCAGCAGCAAGTCTGACAGGCAATAGACAATCATCGCCTATTTGAGAATGAAAGATGATTTTACCACTAAGTCAAAGAAATGTTGATTCAGGTGATGATACACTTTGGAATACAGGAGATAACCAGCTGGGAATATTGTGTAGCGCTGGACGATGGTTGTTCATTGTTGTTCTCTTTCTCATCTGACTGCCAATGATGTGGCCAGGGCTGCAGAGTGTTTGGTTCAATTAGCCCAGCCCAGGGTGCGGCCCAAACTTGATAGGAAAAGCTCTTCGGCAGCCCATGAAATCCCCACGGACACCCCAAGAAAATCCAGAGAGTGGCGGCGAAATTGAGTACGGAACCCCAGCGGCGGCGGGAGCCGAAACCATGGCAGTAGGCCACTGCGGCGGTGCGGCGCCTCCCAGCCCTGCACCCGGCGACCGCACCAGCTCTGGCGCCAAGGCACAGCGAGCTAGGCCCACCCGGTCCGAGGTGTTCTTGCTTGCCCTCGCGGCGGCCCCGTCGTATTCGTCCTCGGTGAGCCTCGTTGTTCTAGGAATCGGCGCTTTGGCGTTTTGCGTTGCCATCGAATCCCCCTTCCTCCACATTAGCTGCTGGTCAGTCATCTTGGAGGGACTTTTTTTATTAGTCCCCAGGACTAAAAAAAAGTTCAGTCCCTAGCAACCAAATAGCACCTGAATTAGACATCGTTTTACCGAATCAGACATAGGATTAGATATAGTTTCTTTAGTTATTGTTAATTTTTATTTATGATCCGGTCCTCATGGAGTACTTATTATGCAGATTAACTACTTAGAATTAACTACTTAGAAATTACACGTATGTTACTGCGTGTAATTGTTAGGCCCATCTCACGTCAGAAGACAGCACCCCTCCCTAGCTCGGTGTCGTTGTCAACTCGTTCTGGACGATTGTTGCGTCTCGAGTGGGTCGGACGATTTCGTCAATACCTAGGGTAGGGGCACTTTTAGAGATTTTTACATTTGGTGCACATTTCTCTCCCGCAGCTAGCGCCAGACTTGGTGACTCCGCCCACTCTTGTCCTTAGCAGCTGATGGGAGTAGCTAGCATCGCCACTGAACAAGGCCTGCCAAGTCCTGAGATCGTTAAGGTGTCCTAGATGATCTCCACTACTGTCCCCAAATGCATGCCACTGCAGTCTCCATGGTAATTAATCTCCGCCAACTACGCCTCCTCTCTAAATTCAAAGAAACAATCTTTTTTCGGCGAAATTTCAGCAAAAGTCCAAAATTTCATGAAATGGAATCCAGTACTTCTATTCATTTACCAAAATTGTGATATATTGCCTTGTTGAATGCTTCTAATGTCTTGACACTTGCTATACACCTATGATTTTTGTTGTTATCTGCAGTTACAATGTATGATGGGTTAAGGACAGTTTTCAGTGATACCATACTTTTTTTTTTTTTTTGAAAAAATGAACTTCATCCGATATTTTGTATTTTATTGGCGTGAATCATGATACAACAAATTTTATTTGCATAAATTTTCCCTCTCTCTTTTTTCGGGAACAGCATAATTTTCCCTCTCTCTAACACAATATCTGCTGATCTGACCAGATGCCCGAATCCTACAGCCATAGCTCGGAGCTAAGCACGATCTGAGTTGATCTGGGTGGACCTGCAAGATACACCATAGGAAGGAAGTCTGATCATGAACTTCGCCACGGGTGCAATAGGTGTCCTCATCCCAAAGCTGGGCTCACTCCTGAAAGATGAGTTCGGCCTGCAGAAGGGTGTCAAGGGAGGGATCAAGCGCCTCATGACCGAGCTCGAGAGCATGGAAGCATACCTTGAGAACGTGTCCTCGGTACCAGTGGACCAGCTCGACAAGAACGCAAGGCTTTGGGCCAGGGAAGTCCGGGAACTATCCTATGACATTGAGGACCGAATTGACACCTTTCTGGTGCGTGTAGAGAAGGAAGAAGACGGAAACGGTGCACATCGGTATCAAAGGATTCATTGCCTGACCACCAACCTACTGTCCAAGGTCATGATCCGCCACGAATTAGCAGAGGACATCAAGGACATCATGGCTCGTGTCAAGGATGCCAAGGAACGGCACGACAGGTACAAAGTTGACACAAGAGTTACTAGTTCTACCATAAAGTCTGATCCCCGTCTCCAAGCTCTGTACAAAAAGTGACTCAGCTTGTTGGCATCGATGAGAACAGAGCTGAGCTAATAAGCATGCTAAACAAAGGGGATGATGAGGTTTCCAAGAAAAAGCTGAAGAGCATCTCCGTTGTTGGAGTTGGTGGACTAGGGAAGACAACTCTTGCCAAAGCATTGTATGACAAAATAACAGTGGAATTTGAATGTTGTGCTTTTGTCTCAGTGGGTCAGAATCCTGAAGTGAAGAAGGTTCTCAAGGACATTTTACTTGAGCTAGATAAGCAAAGGTTTAAGGACATTCACAACTTGATAAGGGATGAGAAGCAGCTCATCGACTTAATCTTGGAATTCCTTGACAACAAGAGGTAGGCATCGTAAAACATGATGTTAATCTGGAATGCTGAGTTCTTTTTCATTCACAGAAATTACTGAAAAAGCTAGTAAATCCACATTTTAAATAAAATTTCTCTGTGTCGCCTTTATATGTGCCAGCCAATTTATCTCAACACAAGAGATTAATGGAGATTAATGGACTTGTATTTGATTGAAATTTAATCATATTACTAAGTATTAATGGAGATTTTCAAAACAAAAAAAAAAAAAAAGATTAATGGCTGGATGTTTAATTATATTTTTATTCGAGAATATTTATCTGTTTTTTGTAGTCATGGGGTGGAAGGGTCTTCATCCTTGAATATTTAATAGATTTGGATTTTGTTCACTTACCTATAACAATAATCTTGTATATTTTCATAAGACAGTAACTTCATGTGGCCCAGTTGTATATTTTCCTATAAGGTGGTTCCTGAAAGTCTGCCCAAAGTCCTCTATATCCAACTTGAGGAGACTTACTAGCCCAAACATTTGCATTTCCATCTTTTGTTGTAGATCCATCTACTTTGTAGCCCTAAACTTCTTGCTTTTTGTAACTTGTATCTTTTGCATTGTGTCGAGGATAGGTACTTCCTTGTTATTGATGACATATGGGATATACAATCTTGGGAAATAATCAAATTGGCACTAGCTGAGAATAATTGTGGAAGCAGAATAATCACAACTACTCGAAAATATGAAGTTGCAGCACAAGCCGGTGATGTTTACAAACTAGCCCCACTTTCTTATGATAACTCCAAAAGGCTGCTTTGCACAAGGATATCTGATGGTGAAGGAGAATGTCCAGTCAAACAATTGGGTGAGCTACTAGATAAAATTTTGAAGAAATGTGGTGGTGTGCCATTAGCTATCATTACAATGGCAAGTTTGTTAGCAGGTAAACCAAGGGAGGAATGGTTTGAGGTGTTCAATTCAATTGGTTTTGGCCAAAAAGATAGCAGGCACATGGACAATACTATGAGGATACTATCTTTTAGCTACTATGATATGCCTTTTCATCTACGGACTTGCTTGTTATACCTATCGTATTTCCGTAAGACTATTTTATCCAGAAAGATCATTTAATATGGATGTGGATAGCTGAAGGGTTTGTTCAACGGGTACAAAGGAGTTGGCTTATTCGAGCTTGGCGAGAGTTACTCCAATGACCTTGCAAATAGAAGCATGCTCCAGCCGATAATGGAGTCCATAGATAATGGAACTCAAGAAATTGGTTTCCGTGTTCATGATATGGTGCTTGCTCTTATTCGTTCCCTTTCATATGAAGAAAACTTTGTTACTATATTGGACACCGAGCAAGCCGCCAAACTACTGCCATGCAACAATGTCCGCAGGATATCCCAACAAAACAAAGCACCTCATGGTAGCTGGAACGCCACAATGGATATGACACACGTGAGGTTATTTATTGCAATTTCTGATCAAATTGGTAACTCAGTCCCACTTTCAAGCTTTAAAGTTTTGTGTGTGCTAGTTTTAGAAACAACATCTTGGGGATTGGAAAACCACTCTCTGAAGCATCTTGGAGATTTAATTCACTTGAGGTACCTCAGACTGAGGGGTGTTCGTGAGCTTCCCAAGGAAATAGCGGCTCTAAAGTTTTTACAGACACTGGACTTGGAGGAAAATAGCATTGTAGAACTGCCGTCAAGCATTGGCCAGCTAACACAATTGGTGTGCCTGCATAGTTCTGGCCACATGTGGAGTTTCGTGGATGGGATTATTGGGAACTTAAAGTCCCTAGAGGAGCTAACCCTTGCAATTTGGTCTGAAGTCAATGGAAAATCTGCATGGAGGGATCTCTTGACGGAATTGGGCAACCTCACGTCACTGAGGGTACTCACCATTCAACATTTTGGTGGCATGGATGAGGACGATGCTTCACTGGAGTCTCTACGCAATCTGCAAAAGCTCCGTAAACTGTCGCTGTATATTTCTTCACCCAGTTTGTCTTCTTTCAGGCAGGAGGAAGCACCAGGATTCGGCCCTCTCTCGACAGCTCCGATACTTGGTCTTCGAAAGACAAGTAGGGTTCCCTTGCATGCCAACATGGATCAACTCCTGTCTTCTGCCTAACCTCTCCCATTTGTCTATCTGTGTCCGATTTCTACGTCATGGGGACTTGAGAATCCTAGCAAGGCTGCCAGAGCTCCGTTTCCTCGACCTAACGACGTGTTCCAGTGTAGTTGTGTTTGGTGGCGACAGTGACGGCGGCTTCCTGAAGCTGAGGTCTTGCACGTTGCGCACATACGATGGTACTGTCATGTTTAGGCGGGATGGGTATGGGACACCACCTATGCCGAACCTTGAATACCTTCATCTATTTTTCTGTATAGCAAAATGGAAGCATTTATGTGCTCGCCATGGTCAGGGTGTTTCGTTCTTACCAACAGTGATTGGCTTTCACAATATGTCCACTTCAGTTGCGGAAATTCGTGTGGAAATAGACTTTTGGGGTGCAAACCGATAGAGAGGCAAAGGAGACAGAGGTTGCCCTGCGGCATGCAGCCAGAACCCATCCTAACCATCCCAGCATTCAAATGGACAGAATGAGCAAAGTGTTTCGGGATCACAGAATGAGTGATCCTGAACCAATAGCATCCCTCCAAGATGAAGAGGTATGCACAGTTTCTACTCTCTTCCTGGTTGGGTACCTCAACTTTATGATACAGTTGCCTTGTTGTAGAATTAAAGTCAGCCTTGGTTCAAACCTGAAATTGACTTGGACCCCAATCTCCTAATCAATACCAAAAAAGCACAAATATTTTTTTTTTTTTTGTTACCAGCCTTGTTGTCATGTTCATCCATCCCCAAATGCGCCTGTTGTCATGTTCTAACATACTGATTCCTGTTACCAGCCTTGCAAGTCCTTCGACTTCCATGTCCATGTGCGAGAGTTAAATGACATGGGCTATGCTTTTGACTTCACAAATCTGAGTGATTTGCCTTCACTCGAGCAAGTCTTGGCACACACCAACTGTGAGGATGCTACGCCGGATGAGGTTGAGGTAGTGATCGCGGCGCTGAGACATGCAGTGGATGTGCACCCCAACCATCCCACTCTCCAAGTGGAGAGGTACCATGAAGATAAAATGAAGGTACACGATCTTTAATTCTATACTAGTTTCATCTTCTTCTCATGTGTGTAATAAATGGCTATGCATTTTAGCAAATTTTTTAGTACTAACGGCGAGTTGTCTCCCTGGTACTGCATCCCTACTCCAGCTTGCAAAGCATACTTGTCCGGCTATAGGTGAAGTTGATGCCTCCACTGCTACCACCTCCGCAGCAGGGGTAGGAAAAGGCGACGAGAAGGTGGTTTTGGTTCTCTATCTCTGTTGCCATATACCATTCTCACGGCCAGTCACACATGCAGTTTGGCAACTAGTTTTTCTTTGAACGCAAGTTTGGCAACTAGTACCAATCAGCAATCTCTTTCCCAATTGCAGGCTCTGCTACTTGTGGCGTCACCACAGAGCTCGAGTTTGAGTATGCCATCTCCGGATCAGCGGCTGCTGAAGAAGAGGAAGACAGCAATGAACAATTATATTATTGAATAAATCTTGGTCCATCCAATCCGCTCCTGTCCTTCATGCAGGTATGTAGCCACTCTTGGCACAAATTCATATGCGACAATGAAATGCTAAGGAAGAACCACAATATGCGAACTGCTGTGCTTACAGTGTGTTTTCTGGGCATGTTCAATTCTCTTTACTATTCCTGTCAAAAAAAAAAAATCTCTTTACTATATCAACCACATTACAGCACATCCACACGCTCTGGGGTCGATGTTCTTATGCCTTGGAAATTGTCACAGATAACTAGTTGAGATCCTAAAATGGTTGTCTTGAGATAACTAGTTGCTTCAGATTAGCTGACAGTAGTGATGCACTGTTCCCTGAACCGTTATAGTGAGTTAACGATTTAGCTTTGTTCCTTTGTGTACTGGTTAATGAAATTTCAGAGCAGTACCAGTTCATTAGCCGATCAAATTTGGTGTTCCTTTGTTTTGAACTTTGGACAAACAGAACATTTTACTACTAAGATCTGCAAATTAAATGAAGCGTTCCTAGAAGAATAAAGCCCATATTTGGTCCCTCATCTCTTTTCTCAAGAAAAACGAAAATTCTTGTTTAAGGGTTATGTACCACTGAATAGATCTATCAATATGCTCTTGCGACACTACAACAAGCTCCAATCTGATCTCAACTCAATGGAAACGTTTGAGGAGAATAGGAGCAGGAAGTTAATAGGTCCTGAAACCCATCTTGCTGTCTGCCATACTTTTATAATTGCTAAATCACATCCTGATTTGAATTTCTGTCCTGCAGAGACACAGAGTTATGGGCAAAGGACTTCCAATTATGGAGCATGCTGCAAAGGTCTATACAAGGTCTATATTTGAAAAGTTTGAAGGAATAATTTTGGAGTCTGGTTTTTATGTGGTGCATCAGAAGGAGAAAGGGAAGGCATATCCATTCAAGTGGAATTCAAATCACGTTAGGAGTGACCAGCAGGAGAGCTGGTCTCAAGTGGAATTTGAGGTTATCATTAGAGCTGAAGATGGTGCAGTTGTTTGTGAGTGCGGATTTTGGGAGCACATGGGGATGCCTTGCTGCCATGCTGCCAAGGTAGAGTTTCTGCTGTGTTTCAGACTGTTATGAAATTCTTTGTTGAATGCAATGGTTCCAAGTTTCAGATGTAAGAGAAGTGACATTTATGTTGATGCAGGTGATGATACACTTGGGAATGCAGGAGACACCATGTGGGAATATTGTGAACCGCTGGACGATGGATGCTAGGGATAATGTTCGTGTTCATCTGATTGAGAACAACAGGGCTGCAGAAAACACAGTCATTTAGAACGTCAGAGTTGTTCATTGCTAAGATGAAGTTTGCAAAGTTTGGTTCCAGTAGTGACCAGGCTTTTGAAGTAGCGATGGCGCGTTTGGATCAACTAGAGCAGGAACTTTTGGAACACGGTGGAGATGAGGACGTTTCTGAGTTGTCTGAGCAGTCCAGCATTTCTGCTGCAACTACTGATGATGCTACCTCTGCACTCAGTGGCTCAGAAACAGACTGAAACAGAGGTGCCTGATTATGCACACAAGATCGTGGAGCTTACTCAGGCAAATGGGAATGTGGACTGGCATTCACAAGGCGGCAACAGCTCATTGACAGTCTGCAGGGAGCGTTAGGTGTCTCCCCAACCCCCACCACCCCCCCACACACACACACATTTTTGTGGTGGTAAAGCACGTGTGGTGTGCTTGGTTTGGTTGTCCGTGTTACATTCTGCACTGGGAATTGCAGCTTGGGTTCTTGGCTGCTAGTTAGATAACTGATCTTTTGCTCAGTAGTCTGGTCAGTAGTAAGTTTTCTTTTGCTCAAGGCTTGTAAATTCGGGAAGTCGAGGTATGAACCAGTAGGAACTTTTGTTTTGCTCAAGTCTTGTACACTGTCAGTGACGCTGCAATGTAACAGTTCCATCCTGCATGTCATGCCATGCTATCTTGTCATGCTTTTTGTTTGGATAAGGTGCCATCCACTTCCGATATGCACATTTGGCCATTTGGCACTGCAGACATGTGGTTTACGTAGGCTGCTGCTGTTAGTTGTGGGATATCTATATGGTGTGTTCCACGGGCTTCCTCAATTCTCAGGGATTGAACTGTATCCCAAGAAATTTCTGTAAAAAATTATTATAATGCTCCAATCAGGAGCCAACATAACACACAATTACACAAATACTAAGCTAGTAGTGCCGTAATCTGGATATTTGGCCAGCATTGGACCGACCACTCAGGGATCCTGAAACACCATCTTCTTTGACGTATGCATCTTGATCTTTTTCGTTTACAGAATCACAGAGGCAACCGTTTGGGAGCCTGAGCTCTGAACTGCACCGAGCTACAGGTACCTGCAATGCTCTCTCTCGACGCCTGTTAGTCGGGCACGGCTTGGGTAGTCGTATCCTCTGGAGCCTGACGTCGTCGAATCCTGCTCCGTGGCACCACTCCCTGCATTCTTCTTCCTCTTTGGGGAGCAGCATCCACATATCACCGAAGAATTTGGGGATCAAAGGCTGGGTAAAACTGGGCCAATCAAACCAGCAACACCAACCGGGTTTCAGGCCAATACTCAGTTTGGTGCTGGATAATAATACCATATTAGTATTTCCAAATTGTAAAGGGGTATCTATGACATTCAACTTAGTGATAGGGAAATATTATTTATATATTTATTGATGTTAAATAAATTCTACTTTATTTTGTGAAAGGGTCATAGTCTGGTGGTTACAAGAGGTTCGACTCCACGTGGGAACGAATTTTCTAAGTATTGTGAGTGGTAAGTTTATATTCACGCCGATAGCGAGATAGTCCAGGATGATTTCATCAATCTCGAGGATTTGCTGGCTCAGTTTTCAAAGAAACTCGTAACGATAGGGTTTGTGTGGTGAGTTTCGTACGTTGTGGGCATGTGTGTTGTACTCTGTAATTCTGGCAAAGAGTTCTTAAGATAGGAATGCATTAAGTCAAAGAAAGATGATTTCCTTCATTAGTCCTTTTGGATGTATTCATTTTGGCACCAATACAAGTGAGTTGGAGTGGATTTCTTCAGATAGGAATGCATTAAGTCAAAGAAAGATGATTTCCTTCCTTAGTCCTTTGGATGTATTCATTTTGGCACCAATACAAGTGTGTTGGAGTGGATTGAAGTGAAACCTGAACTAAATTACTCTCCAATCCAGCTCAACACATGTTGATAGATGTCGACTTGTAGCCAAGCTAGTCAGTATTTTTGCCGATGTGGAGGAGAGAAGATAGGAGAGAGAGGAGAGTTTGGAACCAAGTTAAACACCAAGTTGAACATGAATGCATAAGGTAATAGTGAGTCCCAATAGAGATGTCGGTTATAGGAGGAAAAAGAATAAAACCATGTAATAATAAAAATTGTTTGGAGACAAATAAAATATGAACTATTGTATAGCTTATCTCTTATGACTTGGTTATAAGCCAAGTACTTGCTTTTTATTGGCCTTGCTCTTCATCAAAGAAACTTTTTTTTTGACAACATAGTCAAAGATAGGAGCGCTACACGGTGGAAGGCTCACGTTCGGTTCAATTAGCCCAGGGCACGGCCCAAATATCCGAGCAACAGAAGCCCATGGAGGCTACTAGCCGAAGATACGGGCAACAGTAGTGGGCCTCAACTGCGATTGGGCCAGAATCCAATGGTAGGACGCCCAGGTGACGCTACCCACCGGGTTCAAATCCCGGTGCTCGCGACCTTTCTTGGGATTTTCCCAGATTTCGGCGTTATGCATTAAGTGGTAGCGACGTTCCGTCGACGACGAGGCGCCAATGGTGACTTCGAGAATCTCCAGATCCGCCGGGTGCTCGGTCCTTCCGGAGGTGCTTTCATAGGGGGTAGGGTTTGCGTATGTGTGTTCATAGGGGTGAGTGTGCGTGCGTGTTGTGAGCGTGGCGTTGCAAGTTGTGTCATTCAAAAAAAAAAAAAAAAAAAAAAAAAGTAGTGGGCCTCAACTATTCTAAAATAGTGAGCCTGAACTTGCAGGCGCGGTTACGGTGGGAATGGCCCAGACTTGCAGTTACGGTAGAACGTGGCACCGTCCACTGTTTGAGCCACCATCCCGCTACACAACTCGCGAGTTGGGAGGCTGCGCTTGGAGCGGGAAAAGGAGGTGGCGGCGGCGATGGCGGGTGGTCCAGGCGCGGGCGGCGGCCACGGGGAGAGGTACGTGTGCGGCGTCCTGCTCTGCCCTGGTTTCGTGAAGCAGCGGCCGAATGATTTGATCCTGATTCGAAATGCATTTCGTGGCAGGGTCGAGCGTTGCAGCCGTGGAAGCCGAGGCGTGGTTGCGGGCGGCGCAAGGGCGCCGCAGGGAGGCGTTAGACTTCGGGGAGCGGAAGCGCGGGCGTGGATGCCTCGTGGGAGGAGGGAGGTCCCGCGGGCGGACGAGCCGCGGTCGGCTGTGACCCAGGCAGCAGCAGCGGGGCGAACAGGTCAGAACCAACCCTGTGCTCTTCTTAGGCATTTGTGATTAGGAATTGGTGGTCGGGTCAGGGAATTGGGACATACGAAGGCTGATTGTCGATCGAATTTGGGACATATATTCCCGTGCTGTGGCGTTCCTATTGCTCGTTAGGGTTTATTGCCAGGGATTTTGCAATTTTGCACAACTGAATGAATGTCGCCTTGAATTTTTGTCTGTGGTAGGTTTCGCCGGGGTTCTCTCCCACCTGAAATGGCGCCAAAACGTGGCGGTCTTACTGCTTATGAGCAATCATTGAAAGATTACGTTGACGGGATGTCCATGGATGTTATTCGTCCATCAGTTGGCATGTCCTTTGACTCCCGTGCTGAGGCATATGAGTTTTACAACTTGCATTCCTGGGAGCTGGGTTTTGGGATACGATGCAATATGACTGTGGGCAAAACTGTTGTGAGTCAAGACATAGTCTGCAGCTGCCAGGTGAGGAGATGTTCTGCCTTTGTTTTTGTAACTCAACTCGGTGTAATTCAGTATTTCAATTCCAGGATATGCAATGTGGCTTAATTGTTTTTTGAGAACACGTCCGTTGATGTGTTATGTGGCTTAATTGTGAAAATTGGCCGTGTGTTTTTTAGGGCAAACCAGAGCTGACCAACACTGCCTCTGTGCAAACTGATTGCAAGGCTATGATCCGGCTACACAAGTCGGGTGACAATTGTTGGTACATCCAGGAATTTCAAGGTCATCACAATCACCCCCTCTCTGGGATATGCAGTGAAGATTTCAGTTGGCCTTCTCACAACCACCTCAAGCCCTACACTAAGAATCTAGTCCGTCGTCTTAGGGATGCTAATGTGGATCTCAGTAAGAAGAGCCAAAGCGTGTATGAATTCTTTCGGGTCATGGAGAAGTACAAGTTCGTGAAGGAGGATTTTAAGTCATTGTGTCAGGGTATATCATCGGATCTATCAGAAATTAACTCCGAGAAGATAATTGAGTTGTTTGATGACTTTGGTTCGTTGAGGAGGGATGACCCAAGCTTCATGTTCCGTATTGAGTTGGATGACATCGACGAACAGTTTAGTGCGGTATTATGGACAAATGGGCGTAGCAGAATGCAATATGCACATTTCGGTGATACTATAACATTTGATACGACGTATAGGAGTAACCTGTATGGCTTACTTTTTGGCTTGTTTGTTGGTGTTAATAACCACCACCAAAGTATCATACTAGGAGGAGCGCTGATGCGACAAAAGACAGTGGAAAGTTTCAAATGGCTGTTCCGTGAGTTTGTTACATTAATGGGTGGCAAAGCTCCAAGTACTATCCTCACAGGTACATATTTTATTTCCAAACTTGATTATGCTTTCAGTTCTTGGTTTGCTGCTATCACAATTTTCCAACTGATAACCTGTGGGTTGTGCTAAATGTAGACCGGTGCCATGAGATGGAGGTGGCAATCCACGAGGAGCTACCAGAAACAATTCATAGATGGTGCAGGATGCAAGTGCTGAGCAATGAAAATGAATTCCTTGGGCCAAATTGTTTAAAAAAGAGTGGATTTAAGGATGACTTCCAGAAGATCACTGATAGCATGTTGACTGTGAGAGAGTTTGAGGGTGCTTGGCAACATCTTCTTGATAAGTACAACTTGCATGACAATGCATTCCTTTCACAGATTTATGATTCTAGACATAAATGGGCCAACCCCTACTTGAAAGAAAAGTTCTGTGCCAAGAAGACTAGTGCCCAAAGAAATGAGAGCGCAGAAAACATGTTTAAGGGTTATGTAGCACGGAATAGATCTATCAATATGTTCGTGCGACACTACAACATGCTCCAATCTGATTTCAACTCAAAGGAAAGCTCTGAGGAGAATAGGAGCAGGAAGGTAATATGTCCTGAAACACATCTTGCTGTCCGTCGTACTTTTATAATTTGTAAGTCATGTCCTGATTTGAATTTTCTGTCCTGCAGAGACCCAGATTTTTTAGCAATGGACTTCCAATTATGGAGCATGCTGCAAAGATCTATACGAGGGCTATGTTTGAAATGTTTGAAAGAATAATTTCCCAGTCTGGTTCTTATGTGGTGCACGAGAAGGAGAAAGGGAAGGCATATTTGGCAAAGGACATTAGGAGCAACCCGCAGGAGAGCTGGTCTCAAGTGGAATTTGAGGTAAACATTAGAGCTGAAGATGGTGCAGTTGTTTGTGAGTGTGGATTTTGGGAGCACATGGGGATGCCTTGTTGCCATGCTGCCAAGGTAGAGTTTCTGCTGTGATTCAGACTGTGTTATGATATTCTTTCTTGAATGCAATGGTTCCAGGTTTCAGATGTAAGAGAAATGACATTTATGTTGATGCAGGTGATGATACACTTGGGAATGCAGGAGTTACCAGGTGGGAATATTGTGAAGCGCTGGACGATGGATGCTAGGGATACTTTGCCTGTTCATCTGATTGAGAACGATAGGGCTGCAGAAAACACAAAGTCGTTTAGATTGTCGGAGTTGTTCATTGCTGTGATCAAGCTTACAAAATCTGCTTCGAGGAGTGATAAGGCTTTTGAAATAGTTTGGGTGGGTTTGGATCGATTAAAGCAAGAACTTTCGAACTCAGTGACGATGAGGACGATTCTGAGTTGTCTGAGCAGTCCAGCGTTTCTGCTGCAACTACTGATGATGCTACCTCGAGGACGTTTCTGAGTTGTCTGAGCAGTCCAACGTTTCTGCTGCAACTACTGATGATGCTACCTCGGCACTGAGCGGCTCAGAAACAGATTGAAACAGAGGTGCCTGACCATGTGCACATGATCGTGTGCAGCATACTCAGGCAAAAGGGCCACAGTATGGGCATTTTGGCTAAAGTGAGATGGGTTTTTTGTATATATCGAAGCATGGTTGCATCTTAAAAGGGGGTGTGGACTGGCAATTTACAAGGAGCAACTGCTCATTGACAACTTGCAGGGAGTGTTTGTTGGTGTTTTCAAACTCTCTGTAGTCCAAAGCACGAGTGGTGTAAATTGCAGCTGGGAATTGCATTCTGCACTGGGAATTTTAGCTTGGGTTTCTTCCCTTCTTGTCTGCTAGTTAGATAACTGATCTTTTGCTCAGTAGCAAGTCGTGGTATGGTCAGTAGGAACTCTTCTGCTCAAGTCTTGTAAATCTGGGAAGTCGTGGTATGGTCAGTAGGAACTCTTCTTTTGCTAAAGTCTTGTACGCTCTCAAATGACTCTAAAATGCGACAGTTACAACCTTCGTTTCATGCCATGTTATCTTGTCTCGGTAAGGTGCCGTCCACTTCCGGTTTGCACATTTCGCCATTTGATACTGCAGAGTTTACGTAGGCTGCTGGCCTTACTTCTGTCGGATGTCGTATCTGTATGTTTGGGTTGGGTTAGAGTCAGAGTCCTTTGTTTTTTGGACAGGAATGCATTAAGTTGTTCCGAGGGCAAATATTAATGTCAGTAACGTTCAAAAAAAAAATATTAATGTCAGCAAAAAATGTGTCAGTTTCAGCAGCAGGTCTGACAGACATGGATAGTCATCCCCTATTTGGAGAATGATGAAAGACGAAGTTATTCCTTAGTCAAAGAAATCATAATGCAGGTGATGATGGTAAGTCGCTTTGCTCTGTGCGTATTTGAACGGATTACAAGAATTTGATTATAAAAAGAAGTATGTTTTTAACCACGATTGAACTATCATCAAAGTTCATTCATTTTTGACTGAGAACTGACCTAGTGCTCGGGTGCTGCACTGTGCTCGTTGGTAGCGGCCTTCTAATTTGTGTATATATATGGTCTAGTCTGTGGGAGTGTTTGCGAGTAGCATAGATGTGTGTTCATGCATAATATCTAGATGATAGGCTTAACAACAAATTTATTGTTTACTATCAAACCCAAAACCAGAATCCTTGATGTACATAATATATTTCCTCTTTTTAATTCAAATGATGAATTCATACACTAAATTTAGAAAGAAACTCAAAAACAGAAACCTTCAACTACTCAATTATCGAAATCATTCGCATTTGACGGTCTGGAAAATTTGAAGGTGGTTTCTTTTGCATGAGCAACACATGGCAATGGATAGGTGATGATACACTTGGGATGCAGGAGATGGCTTTGATGTGGATACTTTGCATGTTCATCCGATTGAGAATTGAGAATGATACTCAGGGCTGCAGATTACTCAAAGTCGTTTAGAACGTAGTCAGTTTTTTTTCTTTGAGTCGGACGTTGTTGTGAATCTTGTGATGGAGGTGAGCTGAAGAGCCTTTTTTGATGGCGCGTTTGGTTTTTTTTTTTTTTTTGAGGGACATTTGGTTCAATTAGCCCAAGGCGCGGCCCAAATTTCCTTGCAACAGCTCTTCAGCAGCCCATGGAACCTCAACGGCCAGCCCAGACAGATCCTTACCGGCGGCCGCCTCCGCTCGGCGCTGCTCGGGCCCTCGGCGAGACTAGAAACGGCGACGGCGACATTGGGATAGCTGCCGCGCCCCAGCTGCGACGCGTCTCCGTTGTGGGATCCAGCTTCCAGGTGACCACGCGTCCACGCCCGACGGCTGGCTGACGCCCCCGGCTGTCCGGTGGCCGCCCCGGCCTTGTGCAGCCTGCAGCTTGTAGCCTACCCGGAGGGAAGCTGGACGGCGGCGGCCGCCCCTTTCTTCCTTCTGTATCCGGCAGTGGGCAGCCTGCAGCCTGCCCCGGCTGCTCGACTACAGCTCCAGACCTCCAGTGCTGAGTTCGCCACGCTCTTTCAGTCTTTCTGTCCTTCATTCAGGCTTCAGAAGTTCAGTCCTTCTGCTACTGTTCTCTTCTGCAACCAGGCGCCCAGGCTTCAGAGCTCAAGGTGAGAGCAATACCACGTTTCAGTTTTGATTTTTGAATGTCATTGCTGGTTCCTAACGATTTCATTGCAATTTTCAATGTCTCACATCGTAGGACATAGGAGGCTACAATGGCAAGACATTTTAGTAAGAAAGATGTGTCGAAGAGTAGTGCTGGAACTAAAGCAAAGAAGTGCCTTTTATCGATGTGGTACTCACATCGATGTAATATAAACAAAAACCAAGAGAAGCAATTTTCAATTTTCATTGATTGTTAATACTTGAATTGATATTGTTATTTTATGTTTTATTAAATGATGAAGAAGTGTCTGAGCCATCAATATGCTCTGAGATGGAACGCCATGGCCTGAGCTCTGAACTACAGAATGTGGAACCACTGAATTCTCTCTTGATGGCAGTTGCCATCGGACAGCACTTGGGTCGTAGAGATCCTCTGGAGCCTGACGTCGTCGAACCCTGCTATGTGGAACCGCTCCCTGTATCCTTCCTCCTCCTTGGGGAACAGCATCGATCCACATAGCATCAAGAGAAAAATTTATATATCTATCTCTGTTACATTATACTTTTTTTTTTCCATAGGAAAGCATTAAGTTTTCCACCTATCTCAAGCCACACACAGAATTTATATATCTATCTTAAGCCACACCTAGAATTGGCAGCCGTAGGAAACTACTCCCTCTGTCTACAAGGAGCTTTTAATAACTTTCTTAAAAGCGTTTGACAATAAGAGAGTAACTATTGTACATCATATGGAGTACAAAGGCGATTTTTTTGCAGCCTCCTCAAGAGTTTCGGGAAGAAAGTCAAATATGGACAAGATTTTTCCAAAATCTTTGAAGTTTTAGCTGCCTCATTTATCTGTACCAGTGTCAGAGCTGAACGAGTGGCTTGCTGCAGAAACACAAGAGAGTTCCAAGAAACAAGCACAAATTTCAGCTGAATAATTGACAAATAGAATTAGAGTTTGAGTACAAGAAACACTTACATAAATATTCAGTTAGACTGAAAAATATGATCCCTTTGTGGGGGTATACAGACAGAATTTGAATTTCAAGAGGACATGGGCATATTCTGAGTCCCTAAGTTATTTGATGACGTACTCAGTCTTATCCGTTACCATGATCAGTGAACAATGAATTACGACAGTGACGTGGGCCACCTCTTGGCAGCATCTACAAAATCCAGACATGCCTTCAATATCAATATATGATGGCCTGATGGGAGAGAAAGGGAAATCATATGGTTTTCAGACTTCAGTGCACTGTCTCTTTCAGCGATCTCTTTCTCATAAAGTGGTATTCATCCACTGTACAGAAATCTGTGTGTTCACAGCATATGAGATTGAAACATCAGCAGCATCAATGCAAAACTAGTAAAATACTCTAAATAATTCACATTCAAGAAAAAAAAAATCAGCAGGAACTATAGATGGTGAATCATTTACAGCCAGCAAGGCACCAATGTACAGAATGATATTTCAAACTGAGAAAAGATAGAATGAGTGAAATCAGAAAGTTCATTGATACTTCACTTTCATTTGAAGAAACTGATAGTTCAAACTTGATTATCAACATGACTAATACATTTCGATGATAGCTTTACATTTCCTTGAACAGTAACAGCACTAAAAATGCAAGTCTCATTTACTCCTAACAACAAAGCTTTGGTGAAGTGCAACAACTACAGGAGAATTTCTCTGAACTCTTTCTTATATACAACACCACCAAGGTGGGAAACAACGCTACAAGGCTGTGGAGATCTCTACGAGTTAGGTAATCCACAGTATGAAAAAGCATTTTAGTTTTTGAAAATTTTCAAAGAGATAAGAGATGCCTCAACTGAAGCAAGTGCTCCTCATTTGAGATGTTGAGTGAGAGGCGCAGGTTTGTCAGGAGTGACTCTTGCTCCCATGTCAGGGTCCTGCAGCATGAAAAGCTCTGACGGTGGATTGGTATGCTTGCAGCTCCAGCTCATGGACATTCAGAAATGAACCAGAGCCATAGGCGTTCTTAATCTCCTGCTCAGATTGACATGCAGACATAACATCCTCAGGGAAACAACTGCCGATTCTGACTGATTTTTGGTTATCATTGGTACTGTACTCTGAGTAATTTGTGCTGCAACTAGCCACTGAGCACTCATTCTCTTCTCTGTTGCGCAAAGGTTTCTCATACAAAGGAAGAACTTTGCAAACTGGTTTTATCGCAGAAATGTTCTTGGTAAGATCATTGTATCTGCTACTTAAGGTCCTATGAATGTGATCTCCATCGATGGCATTGCTAGCAGACACCTTCAGAGGCAACTCATTCTTGGTTAACTGACGAAATTCATATGCAGCTACTTTCCGTTCCTTGCCTGTTCTTCCAACTAAATCATTAGGTGGAATCCTACTAGCTTCTAGTTTTCTCTTGACAGATCTAGCACCAGTGGAAGCACAAATATTGGCTTCTTTCCTCTTAGCATAGTGATCAACCTCTTCATAGGCTTGATGGTCCTGTTGCTTCACAAATTTTGAGTGATGAGAGGAGCAGTCAGCAAATTGGATTGGTTTATTCAGTTCAATGACCTGAAAAAAAAAGGAATGATACCGATGAAATACTTTCTCAAAGAAAGGCCAAAAAAGAAATCACATTGTTAACGGAGAGATAGCACAGAGATTGTTATGCCAGATACTGAAGTCAAGCAAATGCTCATGGTGAGAGGTACCACTGATTCACCAACACTCACTTCTTGCAGCACAACATTTCTATAGTAAAAAATGTTCAGTCTATAATAAGTTGAAGATAAGGGAATATTCAATTTTTAACTGTTAACATTTGTTAATGCTTTCTCAATAGACCAAACCAAACCATATCATGCAAAAAGCCGAAATATCTATCTGTACTTTGTCCATGATCTGCATCCAATTTCCTAACTTCTATTAATTGGAAATGAAACATATTAATCATTTCATTCGAGAAAAAAATCATTTCATGAAGTACCTTTTCTGTCCAGGTGCATTTTCTCATGTGGGCATGTGGCAATAAAAAAATAGAAGCTTTTTACTTTTATACAAAAGTAATCCAGTGGTTTGAAGTTCATACACATGCAATGGAACTATTTTCATTTGGACAGTAGTCAGAATATGAAACAAATGTACTTCCCAGATACCACTATTAACTAGTAAAATAAATTCTAAACAGTATCTCACCCTGTCTATTACAGTCAACTGCTTGCTATCATGCGGAATCCTCAAGCAAGATATGTGGAATTCTCTTGGTTGGATGCAACCCGCTAGCCTGATGACAAAACAGTCATTGTTCAGCACTTCTGTAATCTTCCCAAGCCTCCACGAATTATGATCCAACACCTCGGTTACATCACCAAGAACCCATCTACTTTGTCTGACTTGAACTGGTCGACGAGGCTTGACATCTTCAGTCTGCATGTTCAGGGCTGGAAACTTCACTTGAGCAGCCAAATGTGGAAGACCTGAGCCTGAATGACAGTCTTCAGGCTTAACAACCTTAAAGAACGGCGGTTGTCTATTTTTTTAGCTTCATCATATCCCACTAAAACCTGAGCCTGAAATGTGAACGAAAGTCAAAAGAAGCACTAGCACACAGGGTGAATATAAAAACATGAATCGATAAGAAAATGAAGACCTTGTTTGTTAAGAGCCAAGTATTGTATTTCTAGGTAATGCATACAAGCTCTTAGCAAAACAAAAAAAAAAGAGTAAAGCATACAAGCAGAATCACCCTTAATAAATGATTTGAAAGAAGAATGTCAAGAATAGAAGTCATCAGAATAAACCAACAGTCTTATTTGAATGGTGTTATGCCTAATCAGATAAAAGTAGGCTATCTGAACAACATATTGTAATAGGTGTTTGTTGACACCATAACAACAGAGCAAGTTATTCAGACACCAAGATAGCACTATGCATAAAAATCAGATGAGGAACAGAAAAGAGCTGAAGGCAGAGTCCTATAATCTGGATGAGCAAATAAATGAAGGCAGAGTTCATAGTGTCCAACATTCAAGGTTGCCAACATGAGCCAAGAAATGTTTGGTAAACATGTCTGAAAAAAGATTAATAGTGGCATTAGAAGCAAGATCGTGTCCCTCACTCTGAGATGCATTCTCAAAACTACATGGCTTACTATCAAAGATAGCCCAGGAGAAAAAGAAAATGAGAACATGAACCTTCTTATATACCCCATATATTAGAAGGGCTACAGCTATGCATCATATCAGCTCCACAAGCCCAGTCACAAAATTCAGAGTACGACCTCATATTCAGGTTGAGCGTTGAGCGAAAATCAAACCGTCATAAAGGAAAAATAAAATCAATGAGCATAAAACATAGGTGAACCAACTAAGAATCTCTACATAATATAAGGAAATCAGGTTCTATATGTGAAGCAAGCTTGGGGCCTTGGGGTAAAGATTCAATCCCCTGCATGTTATTAGATGTCACCCAAATTATCTAAACAGGATAACTAAAACCAATCAAAATTGCCTCCTGCTTTGACTTCAAGCTAAGAGGTTGAAGCCGTAGCAATTCCCCAGATGGGCAGATCTCAGAAACAGAAGATAATCCATACAGGTTAGAAACTTTTGTTCTTGAGAAATTCAAATCGCTTGCAACCTGTTAGACAGAACAGATGCCGCATAACTTCAGCTAAAAGCATGTCTTAAATCCTGACCATTCAGAAGCACAATCAAGATTCCTGATAGCAAAAGTAGAACAGCACACAAGCTCAATCTGGAGTTGTGGATGCAAAACTTAAACATAGATCTAATCCTGTACCACACTGGAAAGACAAAACAGGAACTCAAATGGAAGAAGAAATACAGAGAGAATAGGAATAAGTTGCTTGTTCGAATCATGATCCAAAAATGTGCAGCAACTGACTAGAAGACTTGATTTAATCCTAATCGAACCAAACTACGTGGAAAGAAATTCCAAGATACTAACAACAAACTGATATGACCTTAAGCAAACCAAATAATGGGGCTTGCAGATCCGTGAGCACTAAATAAATCACCTCAAGAACTCTGTTCTTTCCTTTTTTTTTTTTTTTACACATAGATTTGGGGAAACAAAATCTGGAATGTCCAACTGAATTACTGAAGACACCAGCAGCTCAAATTGAATTCAGGACAGAACTTATAGACATGGAAACTTTGAAGTCAAGGAATCCAAGAATCTACTCTAGCAGTTTCACCTGAAGCAAACCAACCCAAGTACCCAACCAACTCGCCTCGTCGATCTAGGAACTAAAAAAAAAAAAAAGAGTTACTTCTGATGAACCGCGATTGGGCTGTTCGTCTTCCGACCAATCTGAGATGGATTACAAGGTCAGAATCCGAGAACGGCAGCCAAGAAACAGAGAAAAATAGAGAGAAAAGAACTATTTTTCCCAACTAAATCCTAAAATAAAAAAAAAAAATCGGAAGAAGAAATTTAGAGCACCGAAGGCGACCAACCTTAGGGTAGGGAAAGATTAATCCGGCGGCAAGCAAGCAACCGTGGCGCTTAAATCTGGGGCCAACCGTATGAGAAAAAAACTGTGTGCTGGCTCGTTCTGTATATTGGCAGTTTCTTCCGGTTCTTGCTTTCCTGTTTCTCGCGTTTGTGTCATGGGGATTTCGTTTTTTTAATTAAGTTTTTTAATCATTTTTTGTAAAAAAGAAAATACATTTGATTGGTCACCAGTTGTAATGTTCTTACATGGAATGCATATGGTAAGTTATTTTGTTTATTTTTTTATCTTTCATAATTAATTTTTGTTCTTTTTATTACATGTTTATTATAGTCTTAGAATGAAGGTGATTTAACAAAACAAATCAGTCAATTCCACTTCTAGAGTTATTTTTTAGATTTTCTTTGTTATTTTTTTTCAAAAAACACGAGGCGCACACACACACTCCTCTATACGATGGTACACCTCTTAACAAATCACCTCAAGTTTAGTGTATTTCATATTATTTATTTTTTTTTGTGCAGCGGAGAGCAATAACTTCAATTAAAGTTGCATTGGTACACATTTGTAATTCTGAACATAAGTGCTCTTTGGACCTTGAAAATTTAACTTGAATCATATATAAATTTTACTTGAATGAATCAACTTATTTTCTAGAAAATTGCAAGTTTTTGGAAAATTCTTGGTATCCTAAAGAGGGTCTTATGTTTGTTTCTATGCACAGAGAATAGAACAGAGATTTGGAGGATGTCACCTTTTTAAGGCAAAAACTTCACGACACTTTATTTTATATTTATATTAATAAAGGGTTACAAGATGACTTACAAAAGTGCTAATGAAAGCATCTAGCTAGAAGCATAAGGTTGATCTAATATTATCCTTAAAAGGAATAGATTGCAACAAGCATTGATTTTTTAAAGTTCCTAAACCATATGTCGACATGTACTAGACCGTTGTTGAGAACACTCGGTCATTCTCAAGCTTCCAGATCTCCCGTACTCCGATAACCGCTGCTTCCCTGAAGAAAGGGATATTTTGTTGTTGCCTTGCATATGCTACCCTTGGGAACACGCTGAGATTATTATTCCACTGAAAACCGATTTTATGCCAGCATCTCTTGGAGAACACACATTGGAGAACACACAACCGAAGAAGAGATGATCCAAGTCTTCATCACATCTATCCCTAATGTGTGTAGACAATAGAGTGGGCATCTTCTTCTTCGCTATATAAATTTCTTCTTCTAAGCATGACCTTGGTATTTAACCTGTCAACAAGCACTAACCACACAAAGAATTTCACGCTCGGTGTACATTTGGATTTCCACAACCATGCACACTCTCAAAAGCAAGCTATAACTTCTTTGATGAGTATGTGGTATTACCCCATTGATATGTCCATACATCTTTTTTTTTTCTTGACCGGGTCATTCACCCGTTTTTCATTAAGAGGAGGAAAACCAAATCCAAATACAAATAGAGTTCATGATGCCGAGTGGACATCAAAACAAACGGAAACGAAAATAGAACGAACAACCTATCTCTCGGAAATTAAAATTGCGATTACATGATGAACAAACTCTGCGACTAGACATGGAGGACAAACTACATTCACTCAGGCCCCGCGGCGCCGCTTGTTGCAAAGCAGGAAGCGCTCCATGCCCTCCCTGTTGGCCTCAGCAAGAGGCCCTGTGAAGGCGGACTGCAACTCGTCAAAGGAGACCGCATCCTCATGCTCGGCCTCGACCTCGATCCCCATCTTCTTGAGCAACACTCTCCTTGCCTGGTCCTCTGGCTTATGATGCCTAGACCCACTCTTTGCAGCGGCCCGTGCGCTGCGTTTGTGCTGCAGAGATGCGTCTAGGGCGCGGGCGCGTTTTCCTCAAGACCGGCGTGGAGACTATGGATGGCTCCAGCGGCCTCATGAAAGCGACTATGAACTCGTCGGCCCGACGGCACGAGGACCGAACTCGAAGAGTGTGTGCGGTGCACCCATCTTCGCCGCCACGAGCATCGGTGCCACCGGCGTCGGGCAGGGAGGTCATCCCCGTCCTCCGATCGCGGCGCGAGGCAATACAGAGCTCTTGAACCCTAGGCGGCGAGGTCGGGGGGTACTGGTGCGGCGTCGGACACGGCGGTGACTAGTGGGGCGGCGAACTCGGCCTCGACCAAGTCGGGTCCACCAATCGTCGACCGCCCTAGAGCAGTGGCCGATGGAGGGACACCCACGACGTAGCAGCCACCATGGACACGGGGGCCTCGTCCTCCATGAAGGTTCTTTGGGCGCACGGACGATGGAGGCCGCGAGCTAAACGAGCATTGGATCATGCCATGTCACCGGGCCCCACCGCCGCGCCCGTCGAGAGGCGTCAACGGGTCAACGGCAAAAGATCGGTGGCGTTCTTTGCGCCGGCGGCCGCCGGCGACGACGACGGCCGGATGCGTCTCGCACCCCCCGCAGGTGTGGTCGAGGGAGGGTCCCCCACCGTCGCTGCGTCGTCGGCGAGGGAGCCGGACGAGAATCTCGCCGACTCGGATTAGGGCCGCGACCCCGCCGTCTATTCAGGCCGGCGAGGGGCTGTGAGGTGGAGCCTGGCGGGGAACGACGTGCACTAGTCGCGATGCGGGCAAGGCGCGGCCGCGGCAGCCCCGCCTCGGCACCTTCAGCGGGCAGCGGCGGCGCCGATGCCCCTCGCGGCGGCGGCGAAGCATTGCGACGGAAGGTGCAAGCGCAGCGGGCGTTCGTTGGAGAGGCGATTGAAGCGGTGCCGACCGGCTACGGCGGCACGGGCCTCGGGCGGTGTGGGCGACGGTGGACCGGCGCAAGCGGGCCTGGCGAGGGAGGACCTCTCGCCAGCCGTGCGCCCGAGGGAGGCGGCGGTGGGGTCCCGGCGAGGTGGACGGGGGACGCGTCTATCACCTGCGGCCGTCATGGTCGCACTGCGTCGGCGCGCCGGTGGTTACCATCTTCTTGCCGCGGCGGGGCGGCCGCCTGCGCTTCTTCTTCATGGCGTGGACGGCGTACCACCGCGGGCGCCATTGCCACCTCGAAAGCCACACCATGGGCGGCCTCGACGGATCTCGGTCACCGGTGCGGGTGGTCCTCACCAGAGGAGCACCCGGCCCGTGCGACACCCATCAGAGCGCGGGGACGACGGGATGGGAAAGCGAGATGGCCTTGTGGAGGAAGACAGGTGCCCGGGCGTGGTGGCTGGCATCTCGAACTCGTCGTCGAGAAGCGGTCGGACATGGGGACATCGACCAACGCTCCTCCTTAGTCTCGAGAGACGGAGAAGGGGAAGAATGGGCGCGCCTCGACGGAGGCGCTTACCGTGGAGGTCATGGCAGGAGCGTCGAGTCCCCATCCACCAATCCTCGCCCTCTTCGACGTCCCTCGTCGCGGATAGAGGACGGGCTCGGAGCCGGGGGCGATGTTGGGCTCCAAAGAGTCCGACCGGCGGGCCCGGCGTCGTGTGGGAGGGGACAGCCGTGACGCTAGCCTCCGGCGGCGTCCACCTACCCGACGGAGGGAGGCAGGGGGGGGGCGACCTGTGCGGGAGCGCCGAGGTGGGTGTTGGCGAGGTGGACCCCACCGGCGGCGAGGTCGGGGGCCGCGGTCCCGGCATCCTCCCAAAGCGGCGCGAGCTCACACACTCCTAGGTGCGTCGGCGGCCGAGGCCGGGAAGGGAGGGACGCCCCCGTCACTGGGGGGCGGCGGGCGGCGAGGGTACCGGGGCACCAGCTGCAGCGCCCGTGGCCGGAGCCCCGAGGAGGAGGATGGGAGCCATAGATCCGCGACGAAGCTGCACGGATCCGTGCTTGGAGCCAGGTGGGGAGTGGTGGGAAGGCCGGGGAGGGTGGCGGCGGGGCGGCGCCGGTGCCGCCCGTTGGGGCGTCGGGGGGGTCGGGAGGGGGACGCGAGAGGAGTCATCTTAGCTGACCACCTTCTCACACTCCCCACCTTGCTCCAAGCACGTCCATACATCTTTGATTTCCTCATCAAAGGATTGGGTCGAGAAGAGCATGCATCTTCAAGCATATGTAATTCTTCGAAAGCTTCTTGTGACAATGGCATCATGAAAAGGTTGTCCAGACCTTCGGCATTAATAATTTCATTAACATTTACACTTGGATTCTTGGCAAAGGAGTATAACCTGGGGAAGCGGTGTGCTAGTACTCCATTAGTCCAAAGATCTTCCCAGAAAGTGACTATCATGCCCTCACCAACAATACAACGAGCTATGCCTCTAAAGATGGTGCTCAGTGTTTGGAAATCTTTCCAGCAGAATGATCCTACTTCTCATGTAGCGTGTGGTACCTTTCTATCATAATATTTGTCCCAAACTTGGCTGACCCAAGGGATGTTCATTTTATTGTAGAACTTATGGAGGTGCTTGAGGAGGAGGGCAGCATCTGCACATTTAGTTTGATATAACACTCAGTCCTCCTTTGAGCTTCAGCTTTGTGACGATTGGACAAGCTGCCAAATTATCACCCTTCTTTGCCCTATCTGGTCCTCGCCACACAGGCATTGCTTCAGGCTCTGTCTATATGTTATCAATAACTCCTTTTAGGAGCTTGAACGTGCACATGTCATATATGGCCGTTGTTGTAAGAACTGATTGACCATCTGTAATCTACCAGAGTAAGATAACAAGGATGAGCAAGTTGATGGTCTCCGCTTGATTTTATCCCATAGTCCTTCACTCGTGTTTTTTTAATAATAACACGTGGTTTTGTTTTGTTGTTCCCATGGGCAGCCCAAGGTAGGTGAACAGGAATGAACATTTGGGGATGTCACTTGTTGAATGCCATTTTAATTTCAAGATCTTCTCTATTTAATGAGTAGGTAGCCAGTAAACTTAATCAATGCTCATTATATTAGCTTTTTTGATTTCTTTTGGACACCTAAAGATAACATATTTTACATAGTAGACTAATGGCTAAATTGGTATCTATTTGTTTTGTATGAATATTTGCATTTACATCTATTTCTGATATGGATGCTAAAATAAATGCAAATATTCATACAAAAACAAATAGATACCAATTTTTATTTACTTGCTCCCTCCGAATGGCCAGTATATATATGGATACGTACGTACGGTAGAGGCCTGTAGGTTTCTTTCAGTATTTTTTTAGCTTTCCTTTCCATAGTAATATATTCCAACCAACTAAATAGTGACTCAGAGCTTCAATAGTATTCTTACATGAACACTAGTTGAATGCCATTTTTATTTACTTGCTCCCTCCGAATGGTCAGTATATATATGGATGCTTCAGATGTGAAATGAGACGACAAAAATGGGCACATTAAATCCTTCTCGTGGTAGCTAGCTATATATATATATTGGTTCGTGGACTAGAAGTTTTCCAGAGTTGTGCTCAAAGCAGTTTGGGTTTGTGCTTTACTTTTTGCATTGCTTGCAACATGCTTAGTAGAATATAGGGCATATTGTGTTTGTCTACCAAAGTACAATTGTGTACATACGTCCTTAGGCATGGAAAGCACCAGGAAAACATAATGCATATACAGATTAGGACGAAGTGCAACTTGTTTGGATTACCCCACAGAATCGATACCTCCTTCTGCTGATAGACTTCAAAGGAGCAGGGAGTGGGAGAGCAAGGAGAGGGAGTTGATGAATGTCAGAGGACTCCTGTGCACTACTACACAATTGAACTTGCACGTGAAGACAGAGGTCACTTATTGTAAAATGCACCAGCAGTGCGCGTATTGTCCTGTGATTTCACCCGCTCCGATGACCTCACTCTTTTTAGAGGCATCATATGATTCATGCATGCCATCATATACTATGTAAACTGAAATATAATGTTTCTTTGCAGCTGCAGGTATATATTAGCTGTAGTGACCGTGTTTCACTGCACGTTACGGTAATGGACCTCAGAAATTTCTGTTTGCTTGTGCTCCAGAAATCAGCTGGATCCTGACCAAACTGGGCTCTCTCCCCTCCATTATATTTGTCCAAACAGTTTTAGAAGCATTTTGCTCTAGTCATCAGTACATGACGTTTTGTACAACCAAAACAACCGGCAACAACCAGCTAATTTGGTTTGTTCCAAAACGACTTATGCTGATTTATGACCTGGGATAGTATCATGAAACATGAATTAATGTGCACAGTTATTTATTTATTTATTTTACAAAGGGGAATATATGCACACAGTTGCATCAATTGTCATCGAGGCACACCATCCACAGTCAGACTAAGGCCGAGAATTACGTTCTTATTTTCTTTGTTTGTTATTCATGCACCATTGGTTTAATCAATAACAAGTTGGCTTGGTCATAACTTCCATCTTGGTTGAAATGTATTACTGGGAGTCAACCGGCGGTTTCCCTAGATTGACTGTAAAAAAAATCAATGTATTCCATCCTCTCAATCTCGCGTGTATATATATCCACTTGTAGTGCCAGTCAGATCCTTCAAAAGATCTGGAAAAGTAAAATACTTCAACCTCTCCTCAAGACCTTTGCTTGGAGACTTATCATACGAGCTCTTGCAACTGCTGAACGGGCAGGTGGCTATTCCACTCAATAGACCAACATTGTTCTTACTGTGGTGAAATTGAAAATGATTTCCACATTTTCTTTCAGTGTCAACTGTTACGGGCAGTTTGGTCCACAGCCAACCCTGCTCCTAGAATTGAAACTATACCTCCTGAAGATGATGGAATTCAATTAACTCTGCCATATGTCTCATTACCTCAACAACCACTGATGATACTTCATGTAAAATTTTATTCACTATGTGGTACATTTGGAAAAACTAGGAATGATAACAGGTTCTAGAGGAAAACTTGGACTTCTTGCCAGGTTCATCATGCTGTAGCTGCTCACCTCAGCACCCATTAGCTAGCTCTATGGGAAGTGACACAAACTAGAAGCACATATTATCATCTTCTGCAGAAGCACTTCATGTTGACATCCCAGGTACAAATTTTATAAATGCAAGAACATTGCACCTGCCAGTGCTTTTATCCCAAGCATCAGGTGCTACACCGATGGCGCCGCTATCACACCTGATAGCACAAACCAGCCACCTCGGAAAGCTGTTATATATAGGAATTCTTTTTTGTTAATACATAGGTACCGGTGATGATGATTTCATCAAGGCAATTATGCAAAAATGCCTCCTCAGTGATAATGGCTGATGCGGGAGCCCTGGCTCTTGCAACCAGGATTGCTAAAAATCTAAACTTCAGAAAATGTCACCTCTTATTAGACTGCAGTCAGTTAGTCAATTTCCTTTCTTCAACGGATCACAACCATCCACCAGATTGGAGAATGAAGATTTACACTCAGAAATTTGATATTGCTACAACTCAGGCGAGTTTGTACAAGATCAACAGATCTTCCAATGTAACTATTGATTCTCTAGCTAGGCAAGCTTTCTCTGTATTGGATACTTTTCATCAGCCTTGCCAGACGGTATGCTCCTATGGAGCTCACTTGTCACAATGCCCTCTGTGCTTTCCATAACCCTACATTCTGTATGGTTACTAGCAAGTCCCTGCTGCTAATATATATGAAATGTTTGTTATAAAAAAAAAACAGTTCATATGCACTTTCCTACAGTGATCAAGCTATATAGAATTAATGTTGTGGGGGTGCAGATGAACCCCAGAAAAAATAGAATACCATTGAGTAGATCAACTTTTTACCATGTTTATGGATCAAGTATAAACATCTATAAAGCAAGTGCACCCCCTCGAATTTTCTCTAGCTTCGCCACTGCCTACCAAGCTATACGCCAATAATGGCAGGCATGCAGATCGATATATATCGTTCTTGGCTGCAGGCTTCAATCGGATATCAGACCTGACGGCTGCAAAGACTATGGGCATGGATAATTGGTGCTGGCTTCGACATGATATTCTCCCTACTATCCCCTGTCTAGCCAATAAGTATATAGACACATTGCCCTCCGTCCAGCTGGTCTAAGCTAATATAGTTATGTTCCAGCAGCTCATCAGAAATGTAAGGATTGACAAGAGACAACAGCATGCATATTTCATTTACTTTCTATATGACATGCTCCCTCTTGGTTGACTTATGTGTGGATGGTTTCCAAATTCCAATACTAGGTGCTACACTGGAAAATCATATAGAGAAGTAGCACATTCTTTTTCCTTTCCCATCAGTAATAGCTTAAGCTCCACAGTAGACTGCAATAATCAATCTTCTTGATTTGTTCTGTCCGATTTAGACCCAACATCTTAAACATTTAGAAAAAATATTGGTCTAGCAAACCACATGGCACCATCCATTGGTTTGCCAACTCCTTTTGAAATGACGGCATTCATACAAGTTTATAGTCAATAACAAATATGTCATGTGTGGCATATGGGATGAATTCGGGTTATCATTGAGTCCAAGATGGCCTGCATATGATACACTAACTTTGCATTTTGTGGTATGTTTTCCTATTTCATGATAAGTATGTAGCTACTTCTCACCTTGCATCATATTAATATTATGCAAGGTGAAAAGTAGCTACATAATTCATCATGAAATAGGAAAACCTGCCAAAAAATGCAAAGTTAGTAGTGTATATTGAAAAGTCAACCACACACATGTGAACCATGTCATAGAAAGTAAATAAAGCATACATATCTGGTCAGCTATCTGAACTTTGGAGTGTTTTTTTGTTATCTAACAAATGATGCTCGGAGATGCAAATTTCCTGTTACTATCATATATTATTGAGACTGTGCAAGGATCACATATTTCTTGCCCAAAGAAAAAAGGAGATGGGAATTAAGGACTAAACATGCCCTAATTAAGCTTTTGTTAGTCGTTTTGAACTGTTGTTCAATTTACAAGGGGTTGAAAAATCTGAATATGAATCTGTTATCTAGTTAATAGTTGTTCAAGATTAAAACATCCTAGCTAATAATAGAAATCTAATTAAGGAGATTACTAGTATTAGCGGTGATTACCAACAGGAAAATAAGCTTTGCATCTCCGGTTGATCAGATGTAGATGATTAAAACAACCTCACATCTTAACTGTGTACACAGCAACTAGTTTATTTTTTTGAAAAGTAACTAGTTTAGAATGCACATAGAATACACAGATAGTCATGCCTACAAACTCTGAATCTTTCAAGTCTGAGACAAGCCTCCTTGTCAATTTACGAAAGGAGTCCTTCCTAGTCAATAGTCTCTACTTACCCAAGTCCCCACCATTAGCTGCAGTAAACCTGTGGAAGTCCATGGAACAATATGTAGAATATAAGATGCTATATATGTCTAAATTGCCGTGAAGCCAAAATGATGGGCAAGCTAGGCATATACTTACATTTTTGTTAGTTTCTGTTTCTATGTGGCTGTCCTGCTGGTCTGCTGGAACCAGATTGCCCCATCTGAACAAAGGAATAAGAACAACAATTATAATTGATCAAGTTCGACATAAATAAAACATGAATCAGAATAAATGGAATAATAAGGTAGCAGTTAATAAGTTATTTGAATCAATTTTTTCCTCTTGAAGGAGTGCCATTTGCTTACAGAAAAAGCTGTGAACACATGATGAGAAGGTTTACCTGACTTCTTCCCAATGGTCCGGCGCCCAGCAGTCCATGATGATTCAAATCTGATAGCAAGATCAGCAGCACATCATAAATAATTTCGAACATCATCAGATGACAGTCACAGATTAGCACAAGATATCAGGCTGCAAGACTTGATACCTGCTGGTGGTGGCCGATACACGATGTTTCCATTATGATACATGGGGTAATAATAATATCCAGCAACAACGGGCGGCGCAACATAACTGATGAGACAAGATGCAAATGCATTTAGGAAGGAAACACAATATATTACTCTATACTGAAATGTAAAACATCATATATGTGTCGTGATAGCTTGAGATAAACTTGAAGCGGGAAGAGCAAATGTTATTCTCGTGCCTAGCATGATGGTCCCAGCTTGTGATATAAGAAGACTGAGCAGCCTGCGTGCAGTAGACACGATTAAAATTACCTACTACAACAAAATCAATCAGTAATTTTATACTACTGCAGTATAGCTTACTAGTGATGGAGAAGGCCGTCTCTGTCCATATATGCTGTTATAATACTCAATAGTAGGATCTCCTGCAATATATAGGATAAAACATGAATAATTGAGAATTTTAAAGGTTGATGGATCTTGACTGGAAACAGTAGTTATTGTGGCCAAGAATACTATTTAATGTTTGTTTAGTGCCAGAAACAAGTATATGATCAATGACCATGCATAACATAAAAAGATAAATCCACATATATAGTACTAAAGGGAAGCAATATATAGTAACCCAAAATAAGAAGATGCACTGTCAAGATTACTTAATGATGATAGACAGAACCATCCAATATTACCAATTGCAAATCACAATCATTTGTATTTTATTAGCAAAGCGCTAAACAAGGGCTTCAGAAGACCTAATACAGAATATTAACTATCTAGGTTGGATCAGAAAAATGATTCACATAAGGGCCACCGATCATTATTTATATAATGAATGAAACACTAGGCTTATATAACATTAAAGACACCAATCATTACGTATCTAAAAATCTTATACATCTGACATTAATTTGTTGCATGCACAGTTAATTTGCGCTGCATATAAGATTTGTAATATACAAAAATTCATCGGACACCACTTGGGAGATTAAAATGAAAATAGCTAGCTAGTGAAATAGAAGCCACGAAAACAATATGGCCTTTACTTTTATCACAAGAAAATTGGGAAAATTTTAATATTGATGCCACCAAACCCTAATTATTCAATCTGTTTTGAAGATGAGGAAAGAGGGACAAAGGAAATATATGAACCAACAATTTAAGTGAACATCAGGTCTGCAACAACTTCAAAAAATAACAGAACTGCTAGCAACATATATATAGGCCTTCTACCCATATATAGAGCACACATGTAATGTGACCAAGAACAATAAAAATATGGTGGCCATATACTTACATGGCTAGATCATTGTGATAAACAGAGACAGTAGCTATAGATGATTGATATGGGGGTAAACTATAAGTGATCCGGACACTCTAAATCTGAAATTAATGAATAACAGGATGGATGGAATTTTGAAGAGAACTCACTTTGAGCAATCTTTGTTTTTTTCATCCCCTTCAGGGACAGCAAGTCGGCATTGTTTCCCACAAATCTGATGATAGTGTTTCAAAAAACAAGGTAACAGTGTATCAATATTCATGGAGCAAATGCGGGAGATCAGAAAAGGCAACTATAGCTCAACAGTAATTCATTGGAGAAGAATGTATATAACCATATATATCATGTGTATGCCATGTTAATGTAGTCACACATTCAAGTACTTCGTAAATAAGTTAGCCATCATATGTATAAGTACCACCTCTGTTTCAAATTATATCTCGCTTTGATTTTTTGGTACATTCCAATATAAGCCCCACAATATCTAGATACAATGTGAAGTGGATGTACCAAAAAGTAAAAAAGACTTATAATTTAAAACAGAGAAAGTAGTTAATTAATCATCAACATGAAAATGAAAAGAAATCAAGATCTAACAATGCTAGGAATCACTTCCCAATATTCCTTTCTAACGATATGATTAAAATTCAAAAACGGGTGCAAAACCAATGATGCCGTGGTTTATGGTGTAAATGTGACATACCATGCATAAAATCGGTAGTAGATTGGTAACAGAGCACATTGCTAGACGAGCGGGCAAGTGCAGCAACACATTGAATATTCAGTTCATCATCCAGCAAGTCAAACATCAAGAAAAACAAAAAAATGAATTCATCAAAGCAAGCAACGGGGTAAGCAGAAGCTAGCACAACCTTTACATCGCCGAACTCGGCGACGGCTCTGCTGGCCATGCCGGCGTCACGGTAGGCCACGAAGCAGTACCCTTTGTTCTTGCCCGTCATCCTATCCGGGAACATCCTGACCTGTGTGATCTCGCCGGCCGCCGAGAGCGCGGCCCTGACGTCGCCCTCCATGGCGTCCCGGCTAAGCCCGCCGACGAACACCTCTCTGTTCCTCTTCTTCTCCTCAGCAGATATTTCAGCTGCTGCATTCGCGTTGTAGCCAGCGGCCGGCTGCTTCTCAGGCGGAATCTCGCCCGGTTCTAGCTCCTCCCACATCGGCGTCGTCCAGCTGCATCGGCGTCGGCGATGCTCCAGCTCCGGCGGCAGGCGAAGCCACACCTCCGCCGTGCTGCAGCTGGTCACCGTTCGAGCTGGACAAGGACGACGACCGAGCCTCGTCCACCACGGCCAGAGGAGGAAGCAGCGGCGCGTCGTAGGGTTTCTCTTCCTCGTCGGCGGCGGATGCCCGGGCGAGCGGCCGGGAGTAGCGAAGTCGTTTCTCGCCCGCGGAGCAGGAGCGGGACGAGACGAGCCTTCCAGCGCTTCGGCGTCGGCTTGAGACACGGCGGTGTGGGCTAGGAGCATGAGGTAATAATCGGCATCGCCATCGGGAGCCTCGGCGGCGGCTGGGGGCGCGGGGATCTGGCGTGGGGCGGATCGGGGGACTGGGTCTGGGAGAGCGGCTGGAGGGGGAACGACGACGGGGATGGCTGCCTGCCTGGGGCTACGCTGGCTCCGGCGCCTCCTCACGGCGGCCGGCACCACAGGCGACGGCAGCTGCAGCTCCGACGACGACTGCGGCGGCGGCGGCGGCGGGGCTCGGTGGTCCATCGACGACGCACGGCGACGGGGAGCTGAGGCTGCAGGCGGGGGCTGCGCGGAGTAAAGCGAGTGGCGGACTGCGTGAGCGTGGCGACGAAGTGCTTGCTGGAATGGAATTGGAAAGCCGCGTCTCCCGTTACAAAAGCCAGGGCCGGGAGAGGGCCGTGACTGCGGACCGGAGCGAGGACTGTGGTGGGACCCGCGCGCCCGCCATTTGTCGTCCTCAGGTGGACGACTTGGGGGTTCTGGAGAAGCAACCTCGGGAGGCGTGCCTTGATCATGCCCTCGGTGTGCCCTGCAGGCCGTTGCGGCGGAGTTTGCGGTCGTTGCAGCCCTAGCGCAGTCGCCAAACGTTGTCGCTGTGTCTGCGCTGTGCCGTGGCGCCCATGGTTTTTGTAAAAAAAAAAAAAAATCACACCACCGGTGACCAAGGAAAACGTATTCATAGACCACGGCGTCACGCCATATACCAGCAAATAAAGCTGTGTGACCGGCAATTTAGCTAGGGCTGCCGTTACGAGAACGAAGGACACACACAAACTAACCGGCCGGCCTCTCGAGCACTTACTAATCAACATGGCATAAGGTTAAATTCATATACCCGTTTGACGTGTTCAGAAAGGGGAAAAAAATAGTGGTGTGGGCCACGGAAAATCGCTTGTATTGATCTACTCATCCAATACAAAGGTTAACCTTTGAAGAGCCCATATATGCTAGATACATCAATATGTCCTCCATATATATCTTGTATGTGATCTGGACTCATTTTCTACGCTCATACATGTCAGAGCAACTCGTATCAAGCAATGACACGGAGTCTGATTCGTATACCTATTGGAGCGTACTCCCTTCATCCCAAAATAAATGTAATTCTATAACTTTTAGAAACGATGTTTGACCACTTCGTCTTATTCAAATTTTTAATGTCAATTAAAAATAAATAAAACAGTATTACAATATCTTTAGTGATGTAGTAAGTCATAAAATAAGTGATAATATTTATAAAAATTTAAATAAAACAAGAGGACAAACACATTTTCTACGAGTTAAAGAATTGCGTTTATTTTGGGACGGAGGGAGTATATAGTACATGGACATTTGCTAACATGGGTTCCATGGCAATGCACAGACGAGTTTACTAGTAAAATATCAAAAAGCAAAGCACATCTTCCAATCCATTTTTCTCATGTTTTTTTTTTTTTTTTTTTGCTTTAAGTGCCTTCATGTTCACCGTACGTATATATCATGTATATGTTACCCCGAATTCATTAGTTATGCTTATAAATTAAAGTTAGACTAACTCGTCGTGTCCAAAAATGACATATAGAATCCAATTCCAATACATATATTGGTTGCGTGCAACGTACAAGCATGTTATAATATTTAAGATAAAAGCATTTTTTTTCAACCCACTTTTTGTCCTTTTTTGCTTCCCAAACTGCCCTAGCTCCCACAATATCCCACATATGACCTGGATTTGTGACATCTATGCTTATATAAGTTCGTGTCTAGTGATGATACATAACCTAGTTTCAATAAGTATTGGGTTCCGTATGGCTCACGACGGTGTCACACAAGACTCAAGATTGATCTTGCAGAACTAGCGACAGGACTATCTCTTTCCTCTTCCATTTCCCTAATATTCTATAGGAAACACGACGTCAAACGATGAAAATCCCGACTCAAATAGTAGTAATTTCATGCAGCCACCGGCCTTCCTCTTTTGGCATAGACAAGCACAGAACACCAGGTCGATTCACCTGCGCTCTGTTGGCGGTCCTTATATACTTTTTATAACCTTCAATTATTGCATAAATTGATATGAAATAAATTATAAAGTATAGTTGTAGGGTTTGATACTAATGAATTCCACGAGTTTTGGTGTTCTCACTTGTCTTGCAGGTTTGGTGATTTTTCACTGAATAAAAGTATCTCAAATGACTAAGTGGAGCGGACCATTCGAAGAGCACATCGAGACAATCAAAACGGACATATTGTTTGCTATATTTAGAGCTCGGAATAAAAATATATTAATTTCACAAATAATGGAAGACTAAGAGCTGCGGGATTAATTGGGCCCAAATCAATGAAAGCCTATCTACATTATAATGAGATATAGTGAAAGGTTTAGTACCATATTGTTGGTTAAAGGTGAAGGGAGATCAGAAGAACCTTATATATAGAACCCTAGACCTATAAAATTAATTAATTAATTTAATTAATTAATTAATTATTATAATTCATATCTCATTGATTAGAGAAGGGTCCCAATGTGAGGAACTCTCTCTCTTCAATGTAGATCTAGGACTAGACTTTCCAATATAATAGATTAGATCTAGTTGAGAGTTAGGGAGAGCGGAGCTGAGCGCTCCTGCCTCGAGAGTCTTCAAAGTTTTGGTATGTCTTTGTATCTTTACTTTACAAGGCTTATATGCTTTAATATATTATTCTTCTCTATTTACTTTTATGACTTTCATATATATGTTTAGTGTAGTCTTTATTCATTTGCATCGGATCTTTGCTCCTATTGAGTGCTCTAGTTATTAACTCCGTAGCGAGTAGTAATCGATAGTTTAGACATGGAGTTTAGATTATAGGTTACCCGAGGTTGCGCTCAATCCTCAGGTTAGTTGTGGTAGCCCCAGGGGTGACAGCTCTTGTAAGGCCTTTGTAATCCACCACGTTAGGGTTGATGTTCGTAGAGCTTTTGGCAGCCTTCCCCAACTACTTCCCGTCTTTTCGAGAGTTGGAAAGATACTTTGTTGCTCCAAAACTGCATTTGTGTGATTGCTATATCTATTCATTCTTCAATTACCTTAGAACCAAAGTAGTAGAGAAGTAATTAGGAACCTTTGTCTCTCCCGTTGTCCTCTTGATTAGCTAAGCTATTCATTTATCATAGTATTCTTTTAGTCATTATTAGTAGATTACTTTTTATGCTTTAGTATTCATAGCATTATTTATATTTATCATTTATCACTTACCCCTCTTTTAGTCTAGTTGGTTTACTAAGTTAGGAGATACATGATTGTGAGTTCTTAGAATTCTTTACCATTAGCTTCCTTGTGGATACGATGCTCTAGAATACTCACCTTGGGAAAAGCTATGATGGTGTTGTTCTCGCGGCGCTGCAGAATCCTTCATATTCTTTTAGCGGTTAACAAACATCAACACGCCCCTATCCCATCAGCCTCGATCGATCAAAGGTCGGGCGGCGCGCCGCATCTCTTTCGCCCCTCGGCAAAGACTGACTCCCCTCTCTATGAGTGCCACTTGGCACTAGTGCCTCAACTCCCTTGCCCCTACTTCTATCCCTGAGGGGGCAGGTAGATCGTCTTTCCTCAATAGTGCCAAGAAGTGGAACTTTGAGGAGGATGATCCACCTATGTCATGACTTGGGAATATCCATGGCGGGGCTTGCTTACTTGTCTTTGTATTGTGGATATGTACGCCACCTCCGCACCACGGATGGCCAAGAGAACTTGCATCTTCTACATGACCCCCCTCTAGAAGACGCAAGTTCTCTTGTTCATACTACTTCCCTCCCCCCTCTAGAAGACACAAGTTCTCTTGGCCATCCGCCACCGGCCACATCACCGGTGAGCTAGAGATGCTCATGGCTCGGGACAAGTACCATGGGAACGACCAAGTCTACACTGACAAAGAAGCATGTATGAGAATCAGTCAAACCGGTAAAAGCATTGTTCATACCCCTCAATGAGACCTAATCCTTAACAATATCCTTTATATTCCCGAAGCTACCGAAAACCTTGCATCAGTTTATCGCCTTACATCTGACAATTAATATCGCCTATTATCCCGATTATTTTGTGATCAAGGATCGGACAACAAAGAACATGTTGTTTAGAGGGAAATGTGAATGTGAGCTTTATCCGTTGAAGTCTAGGTCATCATCAAATAAAGTGACTTTTGGTGCCATCAAGTCTTTCGATCTTGGTGGCATAGCCACCTTGGTAACTTTGTCATCTTCAATAGTTAATCAAGTCCTTAGTGATGATCAATTTCCCTTTGTTTGATTTGACTAAGCGATCGTATGTGATGCCTATCAAAAGGCAAAAGTCACCGCCGCCCTATCCTAGATCATTAAGCATTTCATCTAGTCCTCTAGAACTTGTGCTTTTTTATGATGTGTGGGGTCCAATGCCTACTTGTGTAGACAAAAAATAGTTATTATGTGAGTTTCATTAATGACTTTAGAAAATACACTTGGATCTATTTGTTTTGGTATAAGTTTGATGTTTTTTAAAAAAATTCATGAGTTCCAAAATATGGTAGAGCGCCAATTCGATAAAAAAATCATCACCATGCAAATCGATTGGGGAGGTGAATATCAGAAGTTGAATAGCTTTTCTCAACGCATTGACATATCTCACCTTGTTTCTTGCCCATATGCACATCACAAAAATGGCTATGCCGAAAGCATAAAATCGACATATTGTCCTTACATGCCCATGCATCCATGCCACCCAAATTTTGCGACTAAGCCTTCCTAACCGCAACTTACCTTATCAATTGACTTTCATCTAAGATCATAAGTGCTCAAACTCCCCTAGATTATCTAGTTCAACAAAAACAAGACTACTCATCCCTTCGGACCTTTGGTTGTGCATGTCGGCCTAATCTTAGGCCTTACAATTCTTGAAAGCTCTAGTTTTGATCCAAACAATGTGTGTTCTTGGGCTATAGTAACATGCACAAGGGCTTCAAGTATCTAGATGTTTCAAAAGGTCGGGTATATATGTCTCGTGATGTCATTTTTGAAGAGCGCTACAAGAAATACCCTTATACATGATGGTTTATCGATGACCTTATAAGAAATCGTCATGAAATTCCATGATCTCGTGACGGTTCATTCCTAAAGTGATACTGACTATGACAACGGGTTAAGTTTTCGTCATGGCTGAATGTCACATATCATTTTGACACCTCTCGTGGTTTAGTTATTTAGACTCCCTAGACATCAAATCTTTGAGTTCAAACTTCGCTTATTGTGATAGTCAAACTAAATCGTTGTGATCAATCCTCTGCTATTTGATGTTAAATGTGACTGTTATGGACATGATAACACATGAATGAATGAATGTTTGGTGTGTATTATCAGCTGTAATGAATGTTGATACAGTGATGATTTGGCACTAATTTGTGATGTTCTTTTTCGTCACTAATGGTCTAGGTTTGGGCTTGGATATGGGCTGGGTGTATGATATACGTAGCTAATCCATGACGATCCAAAAACAAATCTATGACGGTCCATTTTGGTCCATCAAATGTATGACGCGGGATACATGACGTTTGCTGGACCATTATCGTTAGTTAACTGTGATGTGTTTTTGCTTGTTCGTTACAAAATCAAACTGCCGTGTATAGGGAATTTCTTGTAGTGAGACCATCTTTCCTTTTGCCAAAATTCCTCCTTTGTCCATCGGCTCTTCAAAATCCTAGTTATAGGGATAACAATTCTTCTTACCGGTTTGATAATGGTTCCCTGCACACTAATGTTTTGAATGAGCATGTAGATTCAAGAGGAAACATGGCACCAAACGATGAAAGTCCCGGCTCAAACAATCGTAATTTCATGCGCCACCACCAGCCTTTCCTCTTTTGGCGGGGAGAGGCGCGGAACACTGTGTCAATTCACCTCCGCGCTCCCAATCGAGATCCGCCTCGGATTAGGGAGACAATCATGTCTCGCACCTCTATCATTCTCAGCGTTTTGGGTCTCCCTCTCCGCGAGCACCACCTAGCACCAGTGCTCAGCTCCCTTGCCCCTACTTTCGACTGTGGGGGCTAGGGCGCAAGTGGATCGTCCTCCTCAATAGTGTGAGCTGGATCTTTTGCAGCCGACTCTAGATCTCCCGCACCAAGTGATCATGTTCTACCTCCTTCTTCACCTTTGCCACTGCCACAACAACGAGTTACTCGCTTACCATGAGGTATTTGTAAACCCAAGATTTACACAGATGGCAAGTTAGCTGCATTTGAGGGTCCTACAAACTTACTAGATCTCATCTTTAAAAAAATGGAAACATGCAATGAATGTAGAGTTTGATGGTTTCTATAAAATAAATCTTGGCATTTGGTACCAACTCAAAAAGGGGGAAATGTGATAGATTGCAAGTGGGTATAAAAACTTAAAAGAAGGTCAGATAGGAAGATTGATAAATATAAAGCCCGGTTAGTGGTTAAGGGATTCCAACAAAGATATGGCATAGATTATGAAGACACTTTTAGTCCAGTAGTAAAAGTAGCTACAATTTGTTTGATACTCTCCCTTACTATGTCAAGAAATTGGTGCTTGAGACAATTAGATGTTTAGAATGCCTTCTTGCATGGGTTCCTAGAAGAAGAGGTGTACATGAGACAACCTCCTATATTTGAGGACAAAAGCAAGCCACATTTCATGTGCTAATTAGACATGGCTCTCTATGGTTTGAAACAAGCTCCCTGATCTTGGTACTATTAGCTCTGTCATAACTCATAAGCTTTAGAGCCTCGGCTTTGTTCCCTCCAAGGGTGATACTTCCTTATTCTTCTATCAGAAAGAAAATCATGATATTATTATTTTTTATACATGCTTGTTTATCTTGATGATATTATTATGGCTAGCTTCTCACAAGAAGCAATTGATGCTTTCACGATCCTCTGACACCTCAACTTCTAGTGAAAAAAAAAGACGGACTATTTTTAGGCTCCTCCAATATCAAAATCATCTCATTTTTTCACCCTGCGTGGTGCCGACACGTTTAGTGGCATGCTATTTGTGACATCATGTCGACTGTTCTATGTGATGCCACGCTAGTTTAAGTTGCTTCGATGGCAACATAATTGTCACTTAACACACCTATATCGTCTATGAACACGTAAATACACGCGCACCAATTCCCTATGCGTACTAAACTTGCGATTAACAAAATTAAGTCACCATGGTCGTCTCGATGTTGTAGACACCTCGTCTACTGCTTAAAAAATAGTGTCATATAGTCATGCAATAATTCCAGATAGTACACGCACTACTGGAGGCGCCGCCTCTACCGAGCGCTAAAAGCGCTCAGTAAAGGCTTAAAAGCGCTCGGTAGAGGCTCTACCGAGGGCTGCGCTCGGTAGTAGCCCCTCGGTGAAAGATCGCACGGGAACGAGCTTCTACCGAAGCGCTATTAACGGGCGCGCCGGGTACAGCCTCTACCGAGGGCTCCTTCCCCTCTCGCTAAACCTGGCCCGACGCCGACGGGCGTTTGCCACCGCCGACGTCAACTTCAGCGAGCCCCCCCACCTCTCGCCAAAGGTAGGTACTTCACCGAGGGCCATATTAACCTCGCTCCGGTGAAGTTTAATTTTAAAAACCTGACACCATCTCTACCGAGGGCGGGCTCAACCACGCGCCCAGAGAGCTATGGTCGCTTTCACCGAGGGCCACGGCCGCGCCGGTGAATCGACCATAGTTACACCGAGCGCTGTTTTCACCGAGCGCGGCCATCGGTATACCTGGGAATATGGGGATCTCAGGCCCCATATTCCCAGATTTACCGAGTGCTACCCTCGGTGGAGTGTAGTGTACCGAGCGCCCCACTCGGTGAATTGACCAAATTTTTGTTTTTTTTTTCTGTTTTTCCATTTCACCTTTACAAATGTAATACATAGATCACATATCACATATATCCGACATCCATGCACTAATACAACTCAATTATCACATGTATATCACATACATACATGATCGAAACATAGATTAATTGGTCCAATATCCGGCACAAGTCTAGTTACACTGATACAACTCATAGTTCAATGTACTCAACAAAACCAACAACAAAACCTAGAGCCTAATGGGTTAACCTGCGCTGGTGGAGCTTGCACCAGCAGTGGGTGGTCCAAATTACCAATGTACTCTACATAGGAAGCTTCTGCAGCTGCTCTCGTGCGAAACTCCTTGTGTGAGTTGCATTACGGAAAACCACTCACCTATTCATTGCATTTTGCCCAGCTATCATAGACACCGATCCAAGATGTCTGCCCACCATAGCGGAAAATGTTCCAATAATAGTAAGTATTTGTATAATTAATTTGTCAAATATATTTGTATATGTATATTTACCATTTATATGAATTTTAAATGTATTGCAGCCAATTGACCAAATCACTTGGCTTAAACACACACTCTCGTACTTTGGGGTTCAAGAAGTGGTCGCCCAAAGACTCACATCATCTTCATAGTGAATTAGGACAACAAATCCAATATCGAATTAGCTTTTCCATCGCCCCTAGAAGGAGAGGTGGAAATCCTATAAACATCTCAGAGGTTGGAATAAAGTCACCGCGAGCGAGCCGGCCGTCGGTTACACTTAAAATATGTTGTCATGGGATGTGTAAACAAGCTTCAACAATATGGGTACACTCTGCCTACATTCTCCTTTTTGTTGATGACAGCTAAAAGTAGGAACATGCTTCATGATGTTGCGGGATTTGCTGCAAACCAGGCTCGGAGGAACCAAAATGATGTGGTAATCTCGATATGTGTGGTAATCTCGATATGTTATTTTTTTTGAGTATATCTCGATATGTTAATTTATCACCTAGCTTATACCTAGAATTGATGTGGTAATCTCGAGATGTTCTCATATTTTTTTTCCAATAATTACAGGTTCAACTGTATGACTTAACCTACGCTGGTTGTAGTTATGCATCCATTCTTACCCAGACAATGTCTCGATTGGGTTATGTTTGGACATGGGCTAATCCAATACCAACGCGCACTACAGATGGATATTGGGCAAAGGTGGTTGCCCGTAAGATTGGAGACCCAGCGACATGTCCAGCGCGGTTAAACGTCGTCAGTACACCATGTCGTCGTAGTTGTGAAGCAAAGGAGGATGTATTAGTGAGAACGTTGGTCTACATTTGGGAGATCTGTGCATTGCGGATCGGTGACCTACACTTCAGCCATTTTTGGCTAGAAGACCGCAAAGAAGTGAACTTGTAGTGAAGTTGTAGTTGTAGTACAACTTGTAGCTGGATGTGACTTGTTCTAAATTATGCACTTTTTAAATTATGCAAGTTTGTATGGATGTGATATATATGTGACTTGTTTTAAATTATGCAAGTTTTTAATTAGGCAAGTTTGTATGGATGTGATATATATGTGACTTATTTTTAAATTGTGTTTGTCTAGGTGGAATGAGAAATCAGAAAAAAAAAAAAATTAAGGTCAATTTACCGAGCGCCACCGCATTGGCGCTCGGTAGAGTGACTCATATTCTACCGAGCACCAACAACAACCGCTCGGTAGAGTTGACGGCAAGGGGCGCCGTCGACGATGCCGGGACGGGGGCGTCAACTCCACCGAGGGAGGCTCTTTGCGGAGAGAGATGGCTCGGTGGAGGCGGACTCTACCGAGGGGTGACGTTACCGAGGGCTGGGCTCTCGGTAGAGTGGCCTCTACCGAGCTTGCTTTCTCCGAGAACGGGCGCCGGTAGCTTTAGACTCTACCGAGAGCTCCGCGTAGGGCGCTTCGGTACACTCTCTCGGGCGCCGGTGGAGGCCGTCTGTGCGGTAGTGACGCACATCTATCTTAATCAAGTCCAAGATTCAAACCCTGAGGAGCGGGTTCAACCACATGAAACCACAATTGTAAGTTCTTAATATTTTGTTAACTTTATTTAGCATCATATTATCATGTGTGAATTTTGTGCTAAAAATTAAAATCTCATCAAATAAAAATAAGTAGAATAAAGTTTTTAAAATAAGGAACATAAAACATTCTGTGCACAAATGCCGGGATCGGAGAACTGGCCCACATTGCATACCGCCTCCTTTCGTAGTCCCGTGTGCCTCGCGCGCGCTCCAGCTGGATATTGAGCACTTTGTTCCTTTTCGCTTGCGCACTAGTACCCAATTTGTTTTGCGTGATGGGCCAAAACCATTTTAGGTGGCGGGCAAGTCTGCCCGTCACCAACCAAAGGTCACGGTAAATCGCGAGAATTTGCGTGGCGGGCAAAAGTGCCCGCCACGGTAAATCGATTATCCATGGCGGGCACATTAGGGTGCCCGCCACGGACAATATTTCAAAAAATAATAAAAAAGAAAAATCCTGGTTAGGCCCGCTGAGCCCATCTAGGATGCAGCGCCACGGATCCGGATCCGCGCCGCCCGGCCGCCGAGGAGGAGGAAGGGACGCGATCCGCGCCGAGAGCCGCCGGCCGCCGTGGAGGAAGGGGCGGTGTGGATTCACCGCCTGCCGCGCGCCGCCGTCCTCGCCCGCCGCGCCGCGTTGACGGCGGAGGAAGCGATCCGCCGTGCGGAGCTTCGCCGCCGCCGATCCGCCCGTCGGAAGCCGCCACCGCCGGATCCATGCGCCTCCAAAGTGGATCCGCGGCGCGGGCCGCCGCCGCGCCGGATCCGCGCCGAGGAAGCGCCGGATTCGCGCCGCCGCCGCCGCCCCGGCGTCGTGCCGCCGCCATGGAGGCCCGCCGGCTGTCGCGCCGAGCCCGCCGTGGACGCAGCCCACTATGGAGGTTCGCCATGGAGCCCGCCCGGCCTCGCCATGGAGCCTTGCCCGGCCTCCACGCCGAGCCTCGCCATGGAGCTTCACCGGCTTGGAGGGAGAGGGCGGGAGCACGAGGGGAAGAGGAGAGGAGGGGGGGTGGGACGGTGGGATGGGGGCGGGATCGATGGGGAAGAGGAGAGGAGGGGGTGGAGCGAGTCGAGCGACGAATTGAGTCGGCCGCTTCCGAGTGTGGAAAAAGAGAGAGAGAGTGGATTAGGGTTTGGTTTCACTTATATACCAGAGTTAGATATTAGGCTACCGGGCTTATTAATTGGGCCGGCGTTTTCCGTGGCGGGCTTTTAAGATTGCCCGCCACGCAAAATCCTAACGCGCCCGCCACGGGAAAATATCTATTAACCGTGACGGGCATTTTAACATGCCCGCCACGCAAAATCTATTTTCCGTGACGGGCAAAAAGTACCCGCCACGGAAAATAAATCTGGATATGGCGGGATATTAACCGTGACGGGCAAAAAAAGTGCCCGCCACGGAAAAGATTTTCCAGTGTCACGCAAAATCATTTTCGTTACTAGTGGCGTGTCCCATGAACGGTGGCCAGTGGGCCAGTATTTGCCGTGACGTGTTCTAGCTTGAGAACTAGATCTGCCAAGGATCGATCCCTTGGTTTGGGTACTCAGAGATGGATCCATTCCTTGCGTGCAGCCTCCCAGAATGGCACATATTCTTATCTGGGGAAACAAATTAATTAACTCAACCAAAATAACTTTTTTTTTTGCGGAACAACAGAGAAAAAGAGTTAAAAGTTCAAATAATATAACAACATAACAAACATGATCTATAGTACATTTTTTTTTTTTTTTTGAGATATACACCCTAAGGCGCATCCGGTTAAGAAAAAATGTTACATGGAAACTTTGAAATTGTGACGCTATAGAAAGAATTAAACGTACCAGATGGAGGTCCATTTGTGATCAGCCAGTTTCAGTTAGGTCCATCAACTCAAAGTAGTTTTTGGGTCCATAAACCCCGTATGACTTGGCTCCATATCCCTCCATAAACTTTGTGTGCTGTACTGCTTACTTGGCTTGGTGGCAGCAGCTTCACCACTAGTGCGTGTGTTTTTCACCGCCGGTTTAAGACACAAACTCACTACCGGAATCACGGGCTTTGCCGAGTGCCCGATTCTTTGCCGAGGGCAAGATATCGGACACTCGGTAAAAAGAGGCGATACGCCGAGTGCCCAACCTAAGGACACTAGGCATAGAATAACACTTTCGGCATATTATTTCTTTGCCGAAGTGTCGACACTAGGCATAGACAATACACTCGGCATTTTTAAAATCTATGCCGAAAGTGCCAACGGAAACACTAGGCAAAGAATAAGACTCCGTCAAAGTTAACCGCCTTTGACGAATCTTTGCCGAAAGTGTCGACGTAAAAACACTAGGCAAAGAAAATACACTCGGTTTTTTTAAAATTTTTGCCTAGTGCCAAATTAAGCACTCGGCATAGAACCCCTTTGCCTAGTGTCCCAGTAAGGCACTCAGAAAAAAGAATTTTATTTTTTTGCCCAATTGCCATGAAGCTTTTTCTCCTAAATACATACAACATTTCCTACTATCTGTCAAAGTTTGGCGTATTTTTAAATTTATTTGCTATATATAACTAATTAATTGCATTTCAAACAATTTTTTGAATCGGGTGAAATTTGAACTGCAGCTTATTTAAATATTTGGAAAAAAATGAGTACAAAATTGATATTCATGTTACTCAACCCAGTTTAAGTCCGTACACTTGATATGATTTGGGTTTTCAAACATCTCGTTTCGAAACAAGCCTCGAAGCGTGCGGGTGAATGGTTTTTTTATTGTAGAAAAAGAAAAACGAAGTCAAAAATCAAGAAATTGGACGAGTTGTCACCGTATCTTATGTGGAGCCTGTGGAAGAAATTCAAGAAGATTTCAAAGAAGTTGTCACGAACATTGCTTAAAAAGCTCGAACATCTCCTAAGAAGTTTTCAGAGTCACTCAGAGTGATCCCCTACGTATCGGATATAAATCGATGGTCGATTTGTGGTTTGACCTTTAAACTTTTTCTATATCTAAAAAGAGATCAAATATAGTCCCATTTTAAAATTTTAGGATTTTTCAGATCCGTTAGGTAATTATTAATTTTTATTACGTTTAAATAAATGGATTGTGAGTTATAACCACATAAAAATCATGATCTGATTTCCATGAAATTAGAATTGTTTAATTAATTTTAAATGATATTTTCAAAATTGAATAAAAAATAGAAAAAATGGTTAAGAAAAAGGAAAACGAAAGATAGGTAATTTTTTTAAAAAAATTCTTTGCTGAGTGTATAGGAAGGATGACACTCGGCATAGATGACCTCTACGCCGAGTGTTTAACCCTAAAGCACTCGGCTTAGATTGGAGGTGGTTTTCTTAAAAAAAAAAAAAAAAAAAAAAAAAAGAAATTGGCTGCCCACCTTATCCCGAATCCGGTTGTGACTGGCTGTGATAAATATTTTTACCACCAGTTTGTAAGAGTCGACAAGGGTAATGCATTTTCTCCAGTAGTGTGCGTGTGTTGTGTTGAAGTCGCGGTGGAAATCAAACCGGTTTTCACCATCGGTTCCAGACACAAATTGGCGGTGAAATCTCTCACCGTCGGATTTATAGCTCCAGCGATTTTAATAGAATCGATGGTAAAATTAGCGTTGGCAAAAATGCTGATTTATTTAGTAGTGTAGGTTTTAAATATATTTCGACCACAGTGAATGCAAGGTCATATAACATTATTTTTCAAAAATAGTTTGTGACCGGGAAGCGGGTATTGCAAGTTCCAGCATCTCCATTATGGCTAAACAAGGCCCCTCCTCTTTATCTGAGTAGTAAAGTAAAAAGATTGCCTCTGCTTTTTCATTGGTACCCAAATCCTTCCTTTACTTTTTTTTATTAGAGATGTTGCCCAGACCTAATGGCGGGCACCCCTCTGCCTAACGGCGTCGACCAGATCTAATGGCGGGCACCCCTCTGCCTAGTGTCAGGCCTTTGCTGATCGAGTGCATTTACGGTTGCACTCAGCAAAAAAATGGTTTGCCTAGTGTTTTCTTTCGGGCACTAAGCAAAGAGACTCTTTACTAGGCAAAGAGTCGCTTCGCCTAATGCTCGAATTAAAACACTAGGCAAACGGTTTTGGCGCCACTAGGCAACGATTCCATCTCCGGTAGTGTTTCCACCTCAAATGATCAAGCTGTCTTTCGTGAGTTATCGTTTTAATTTACTGCCTAATTGTGTATAAGATTGTTTGCTTGAAAATTTCTAAGTTTCATATTAGCAACTCCTTTTTAGGTAACAAATTTTAGTTATAATATGAATCTAATCCTACAATTTTAGTTATATGATAGTTTGGTGATACACAGTATATCCAATGAAACCGAGAGAGGCAACATATATCCGATAAACTAAAAGTGTAACAAAAACTTAAAGAACTGAGGATACAAACACGATCTTCATGTACCACGCAAAAGTATAAAGTGATATGAACCATGTGACAGAGGAATCGATGAAATGGTAGTCACACGCCACCTAAGTCACTAGTACTATACTTTCCCTACTGGACAAGCAAAGCTTCCTTACATCTGGCCGGGTTGAGGTCCAAGACACACATGTCCCAATATATCAGCCGAAAACCTCCAATCCGTTTGGCATTTCGCGAACCACGCACGACACCAACCAAAAAAAAACTCCTTGTTCCCAATGGAGAGCGCGGCCCAGAGCCTCATCGGCAACGTCGGGCAGCTGCTGAGTTCAGAGTACCGGCAGCTCCGCGGCGTCGGCGAGAAGGTCGCCGAGCTGCGCGACGATCTGGACGCCATGAACGCCCTCCTCATCATGCAGTCCGAGGCAGAGGACGGGGCTGTGGATCGCTTCGTCCAGGTGTGCATGAAGCAGTGGCGCGAGGTCGCCTACGACACGGAGGACTGCATCGACCTGTACAGGCTCCGCATCAAGTCCAGGCCCAGCGACGGCGTGTGCGCCTGGCTGGGACGCCTGCTCGGGACAGTCATTCCTCGCCGTCGCCTCGCCGAGAAAATCACCGCCCTTCGTGCACGCGCCCTCGCCATCAGCGAGCGCCAGGCGCGGTTCGGCGTGAACCGTGACGCGCTGCGCCGCTCCCCTCCTCTGCTACCTGCCCCTTGTCGGCAGCGTCGTCCACTATGCCTGCTAAGAACGCCGACCACCGTCGGCTGGTCGGCATCGACGACCAGGCCAACGCCCTGGCTGCGCGGCTGAAGGAGCCGGTCGGCGGCGACGAGGCCGCTGGGCGCATGGCTGTCTTCTCCATCGTCGGGTTCGGCGGCCTTGGCAAGACGACGCTGGCCATGGAGGTGTGCCGGCGACTGGAAGCGGAGTTCCCGTGGCAGGCGATGGTGTCCGCGTCTCAGGCGTTCGAGCCGAGCAGGGACCTCAAGGTGCTGCTCAAGGACCTTCTTCAGCAGGTCGTGAAGCCGAAAACGGCTGATGACAGGGGCATCAGGGAAGAGGGTGCCCTGGGTGTAATTGACGGCTTGGATGACAACGGGCTTGCCAAAAGACTCGAGGAGCTTCTCGCCGACAAGAGGTTATATAGAGCTTCTTCTTCTTGTAGTTACAAATTCTTTTTTTTTTTCCGAAACAGTTTTCCTAAAAAAAATAGGTGCCTAAAGTTTGTCTTTGGTTCAAGCGATAACATGACATGAATCATGATCCATTGAAGATTAAATATTGCACATCTTATCCGCAAGATCTTTATCTCATCACTACGGGAAACTCGCCCGTCGCCGAGAGGACTGCGTTTTGCCGAGCACCTCAGTAATAGGTGGTCGGCAAAGATCCTCTTCGCCAACAGTCGTACTTTCGTCAAAGAAATACCCTCGGCGAACCAAGTTCTCGGAACAAAACCACCCTCGGCGAAGATGATCTTTGCCGATGGCCAGCTGTCGGGCGGCCGCGGTTCTTGGCATAGATAGCGGGCAAAGTGACGCTGTCGATTACGTTGACTTTGCCGACAGCTAGCCATTAGCCTCTCGGCAAAGCATGAGCTCTTTGTCGAGAGCGTAGCCTACTAGCCATCGGCGTATTTTTTGGCTTACCACACAACGGCGCCACGTGTCCCCACGCCGCCCGGCAGCTAGATCTGGAGGCCGTCGGCAAAGAAAGTTTTTTTTTTTTTTTTTTTTGCCTACAACCAACTCGGGGCCACGTGTCCCTACTGTTCGCCGCGAGGAAGCCAACGCCGAGAATCTTTAGATAGACTCTCGGCAAACGTAAGCTTTTGCCGAGAGCCCGCTACAACGGCCGTTAATGGTCACTTTTCTTCGCCGACGGCAGCTGTTGGTGCTCGGAGAATGCTTCGCCGAGAGCTGGACGTCAGGATGCTCGGTATAGGACCTATGCCGTGAAAAATTTTTCCCGTCAGTCCTATGCCGAGCACTGTGCTCGGGCGAAGGCGTCTCCGACAGCCGGAGGGCCTTTGCCGTGCGTTCCAGGTGCTTGACAAAGAACTAGTCTCCTGTAGTGCATGGCTTACAGACGTTACCTAGCAAATCCCTTTTCGAAATACTCCCTTCATATTAGTAAAAAATAATGTTTTTCCCATTACCGAGGGACTGCTACTTTGGAACACGAACAATTGGAGAGGACAGAAGGTTTGAATAGATGTGCGCCTAAATTTGTCTATGAATCTCTAACACTTGTTATACTCTTGTAATAATCTGTATATCACATGAGTTGATAGGCTAGTGTAAGAAAAATAATTATTACATATCTTACTATTACTAATTGGAGGCCTCAACGAAGGCTCCACGTTAACTCTCACCCAGATGCGTTAATAAAAAGATAAAAGCTAGAAATTCTCACGTTAATCAAAACATCCGACCATCAAAACAGAAATCTATAACCAATAATAACCATTGGATCTATTTTATTGTCCAAGAATTACCCACCTCTGCCATTATGTATAGATTAAAAAATATATAAATATATTTTTTTCAAGAGAAAAAAATAGAAAATGCATCCAACGACCAACGAGTACAGATAACTATATACGACAATTGCCGACTTAACAAATATTCTTCTCTCCATAAAAGATATCGTTGGCTACCTAATCTAATCTATCAACCCCAACAAATTCTTCATCGATCATGCCCCTCTACGTCGCCGTTGAGGACAGGTTGGCTGTGGCCCTGGATGCCGCCAGCTGGACGTCATGCTCAACAGCATCGGCGTCATGGGCCAGCTGTCCCCGGCACGTCACATATGGCAATCCTGGACTTCCGTTCGACGTCATCGGGGATCAAGCACGCCGCGTGCGTGATGCTGGCGCCGCCGCCCGCGGGCACTGTCTCCGGCCGAGGGTTCAGTCTATCCTTGGCGGGCTTTTGACGTACCCATACTCGGTGTCGAAGTCCGCCATCCCCAGGATTGTTAAGGCCGCCGTGGCCGAGCTCTCGCGCCACACGGGCGTCCAGGCGCATCAACTGCATCTCGCCTTGCGTGGTGCTGACGCCGATGGTGGTGGACATCTTCTCAGCTATGCTCAGCGGAGCCGCGGCCGAGGCATTAGGCTGCTGTTTTTCCTGTCCTCCGATGACACCAAACACGTGTGTGGACACAAAATTGTTGTTGACCACGGATTCACGAGCTACATGCAGATGAACCTGTCTTTCCCTACCAAACTATAGAAGTTGGCTGCAGCTTGTGATTCAAGGGTTCTGGATTTCATTCTGCTCTGTTGCTAATTTGTACTACGGAAATTCAGATGCTTAATCTGAAGGTTATGTTGCACGACTAAGGATTGCATCGATATGATGTCAGCCTCCATGATGGCCAAGATGCATCATCCAACAATGATGAGTAGTCCTGCAAATAACAGTTAGCAAGGTTGGATTGACCGAGAAAAATCATCCATATCAATAGACGATGGCAATTTTTTTGGCGACCTTCCTATCTGTAAAATTTTTTTTTATATAAATAATATGCTTGGTTCCCTGTCTTATGCTTGCTTTTCCTATTACAGGCAATATAGGATGCAAACCTGATGTAAGTAGAAAGATTGGAGAGGGTGGACCTAGAATATACAATGGCTGATTTTCAATGAGTGTATAAAGTCCCATTCATGAAGGTAATGCATCGACATAACTCTATTTAAACAATATAACTAAAGTATTAGTTTTTTAAAAACTTTTTCTCTAATTGAACAGTGTAACTAAAGTATTAGTTTTTTTAACTTTTTGTGGGAAAAGAAAAAACGGTATGTATGAGTTATTTGTAAGCAAATACAATCACTTTAGAAGTTAAACAACATAGCAAGAAAGTACAACACTGATCCGTCGCCCAAAAATAGTTCAGTACAGTCCTAGAACAAAGAATGAGTGCAGAACATCTTGAATAATAATTTCCCTATCCAACCACTTAAAGGTATGCAAAATCACCAACCAATAGTTTCCTCCATCAACATACTATATTTAATGGTATGCTAAATATCCCTTTATGTCCATTTAATTTGGGGTGACAATGACATATTATCCACCCTATATGTTATTTAAGGTTCCACCTGGAGAAAGAAAATATTTAACAAAGAATTGGGGACTAAGTTTTAATTTAGAAGGGCACTTGGATGTGAGGAGATCTAATCATATTAGTGTCTTGAACTTAGAATAACATGAATTAGTTAAACCACTTTATGAAATTTCACAAAACATGTGGTCATTATTGTTTTATTATTGTGTTATTTTCTCAACATGATTGTGATGGGGGATGTTTTTGACATCGGACAACATATTTTTATAGAAAATAGTAACAATTTGATCAAAAAACTATAGTTTAATAAGGTAAAAATATGAACATAATTAAGTCGATTACTACTAAATGGATATGACCAATCCAAATATTTGGTCTTAGAGCAACTCCAAGAGACCGTTCATATATTTCCTAATTTACAGAAATGGAGATTTTGGGGACAAAATTTGCCTGTATCTGCCTTTTTAATTGGATCTCCAAATGTAGACATTCTGGATTCTACATTTCTCGCTATCCAAACATGGAGTAAGAGAATGACCCTCAAGAGTGCACACAAGTTTTACACAAGATGTACAAAAGTTGTACATGTGAGTAAACTTAGAGGGACTCTTGGAGATGCTCTTCTATTCAGTCTAAGTTACAAAAATTTAGATGCTCGGTTTCTTGGGTGTTTTATATCTATGAAGTGCTGACGTTTCTACTACCTCAACAAGAAATTGGTCAACTCAAGTACATCTTCTTGATTTGTGAGTCAACAGTTTCGATTTCCATTTAGATCTATATGTTTCTTGATTTGTATGGTTTGTAGAATGCTAATAATTTGCATGTTTTTCTTATGATTCTAATACATTTTTCATCATTCAAAAGATACAATAAACCTAATCACATAGTTTGTGGGCACTCTATGGGATCAAATGTACATGTGTGTACATGTACCTTTTTTCCTAAATTAAAAATGTACTAAAATTTAGAGCAAGAGATATAATAAGGTTTTAATGATTGAGGGGCTTATTTTATATAGTTTCTACATGATGCCACAAAATTCTAAATAGTATATACCCATTTTTAGTGAAAACTTTATTTGTCCATGGACTATTTAGTAAATTGTTTTCAACAAGGAAAAATAAATGTAAATTCGCGTATCGTTAGCCTGTGTTAGAAAATGAACCATGAAAGAGAATAATTTAATAGTAGTTAAATGTATTACGCAGTAGCAACTAATGATTATGTCTTCTCAAACTCTTCCTGTGCGGGAGCACGGGTTGATGGACTAGTATTTAATAATAGTGGTAACTTTTCTTGACAAAGATAAGGAGACTACACCTAAACATTCTCATATATGCACATGTCATTAATTGTCTTTTGTATATATAACTAACCTAACTATAGTACGCTTGCTTAAACCAGGTACCTCATAGTGATTGATGATGTTTGGAGTGTTCGAGCATGGGAGGCAATCCAATCCAAGCTGCCAGAGAACAACAAGGGCAGTAGAATCATTGTGACCACTCGAATAGAAACAGTGGCCAATGCATGCAGCCCTAGTAGTGTTAGTGGCCTTTGCATTCACAAAATGCAACCCCTCAAGCTTGACCATTCCAAAAGTTGCTTATCAGTAGAGTGTTTGGCTCCATGGATGCGTCTTACCCAAAGGAGTTTGAAGATGTAATGGGCGACATCTTGAAAAAATGTGGTGGGCTGCCATTGGCCATTCTCAGCATTGCCAGTGTTTTGGTACAGTACAAATCACCGGGAAATAAAGATAAGTGGGATAGAGTCTGCAAATCAATAGGTTCTCATATGGAGAGTTACCCTACCCTTGAGGGGATGAAGCATATAGTCACACTTAGCTACAATCACCTTCCACATGAGCTGAAGAGTTGCATGTTGTACTTTAGCATTTTTCCAGAGGACTATGCAATCAGAAAGGACCGACTACTGAATAGATGGATGGCCGAAGGATTGGTTCATCAGAAGCGGGGGTTGACTATGTGGGAGGTTGCAGAATCTTACTTGGAAGAACTTTTGAGCAGGAACATGATTGAAGAAGGAGGCCATGTGGAGGGTCATACCTGGATGGAGCAAACATATAGGGTGCATGACATGCTTCTTGATGTGATGGTGTCCAAGTCTTTGGAAACTAATTTTCTTAGTCTGCATGGAGGGCAACATAAGGGGATGTTGTATGACAAGATCCGTCGCCTCTCCATCCATGACGATGTAGAAAATGTAGATTGTACAGAGAAGAGAAATGTTGAAGGCCGCCGAGGCGAGGATAATTTGAACATGCAACATGTTCGATCACTGAGCATGTTCCAACTCTACGGGCAACACAAGCTCCTGAAAGGGCTAGAAAACTTGGTCCTCTTGAGGGTGCTTGACCTAGAAGATTGTGGGGGAGTAACAAACAAGCATCTGGGGTATGTCTGCAATTTATACCTGCTTAGGTTCCTAAGCTTGAGCGGCACAAAAGTAAGAAAGGTGCCTCGACGCATAGATAATCTAGAACATTTGCAGACACTTGATTTAAGTATGACGGCCCTTGCTGAGCTACCAGAAACTATCACAAATCTGAAGAAACTCGAGTACATACGGTTCAGCAATAGGGATGATCTTTGGAATACTCTGTGGACTATACCCAGTGGAATAAACAAAATGAAGGCCCTACGTGTGCTACGGAGGGCATGTCTTGGGGCTAATGACTCTAAAGTTGCCCAAGAGGTAGGTGAACTTGAGGAACTGCAAGAGTTAGACTTGTCCATCGACAACAACAAGATCATTGATGAGAAGGTTCTCAAAGAGCTTGCTCTGTCTCTTAGTAAGATGCACTCCCTCAAGTGGCTGAGTATAGTACAACATGGAAGCAGTGATGATGGTGGAAAGATACTGAATCTTCTCCATCACCTACCAACACCACCACGGCTCCTCCGAACCCTTTGGATCAAAGGTGACATCATCAATGGGTTGCCTAGCTGGATCGGGTCACTGGCACATCTTGTTAGTTTTACTGCTGCGAATACAACCCTTACTGATGATAAGCTCTTTGGCGTCCTGTGTAAGCTGCCCAGCCTTAAGACTTTGTACGTGCATTGGAACTTCTACAGGGGTGATGAGCTGGTTGCACGCACCATCCACAAATTTCCGGTGCTCAGGGACCTGATACTTGACGGTTATCTACCAAAAGTTCTCCAATTTGAGGAAGAATCGATGGCAATGCTCGAGATGCTTGAATTGGACTTTGGCTCCTGGTCCAGACACGTGGTGGAGAGGGGCATCGTTGGCATTGGACACTTGACCAAATTGAAAAAGGTTACGCTCAAGGGTTCTCAAGCTGCCTCTGCACTAATCCAGGCAGTACTTAAGCAGCTAAAGGATGAGAATGATAGGCCCTCCAGGTCCAACAACCAATTCCAAATTTTAGTGAAATATCTGTAATTATTTTATCGCCTTACTTATTGTTCAGAACATCAAAAGAGTTCTCCGTGTCTGTTTGTATCTAATACTGCTGCTTTCCCCTTCAATATACATATCTCCCTTGTTGGTATGCAATGGAACGAAGTTTTAGTGTACACTGTTGTGAACTTGTGAGCCTTCCACAGACTTGTGTTTGTGTTGGACATTACACATGCTACTTGATGTCTACCTCCTCCATTATGAATTAAGGAACCGGACTACCGGAGCCCTGCTTCCCAAATCTGAATTCCCCTCAAAGAGGATGGATAACGATGGGACGAGGCCGGCCCGCCTAATAAAATTCCGCAGTTGGCGCTGGGCAGCTTCACGTAGGAACGAACGACCTACTGCCAGACTCTGCAGCGGAATGGACCGTCCCCTATGCTGTATAATGCTGCCAAGGTCCTGAACGAGGGGCCTCCTGACCAGAGGATGGCAACAGCGCTGTACTTTCTGTTGCTGTATAATGCTGCCATTCCGGAAGCGCATGCAGGGCAGGGCAGGGCAGGTTGCCGCCAAATCAACAACGCCAAGCCACAACGTCGCCTTATGTATGGGAGTGTGAGTCGTGAGCCCAGGGAGCTGACGTGCACCCTCCTTCTCCCTGGCATTCGGTAGCAAAGCAACCGTACCATTGCTCATACATGAGGGGGAGGGCCTGCCCAATGCGCGTGCAGGGGAGTATTGTCGCAACGGCTACTCTGCTTCGACGACTGCATACATGTGGAGCTGTGTTAGCTTTGCTCAAAACGATGATCCTAATCCTGTATCAAAGTTGAGCAATGAACGCCAAGCTGGGCCACGGCAAGGAAGCCGGTCTAGGGTCGTGCATGCCTGGCAAGCCGCTATGATTTGGCGACTGAACTTCTATTAAGTTTTTAACTCCAAACAAACAAGCTGTTCAGTACGGTTCTTTTTTAAAGAAATGTCAAGTACGGAATTAAAAATGGCTGCTAACGACGTGCCATGCTAGCCACCACAAAAGTTACAGCCCAATAAGCTAAGAACATTCCAATTCTCTGGAACCCTCGATCTCATTCTGGACAAGTAGTGGACCCTGGTGGCGGTGCACGGGCCGAGAACCATAGGCTGGCCCAACGGTCATCAGTTGTCACCCTCTTGCGATGTCCTCCGTAAGGTGTTGTCTATACTTATCCAAATGGGCTAGGCCTGCTAGGCCGACACCGGCACGGTACACCGCTGCATTGTCCAACACGTACGACGACGCACAATTAATATGCTCACAGAGAAAATAGTTAATGGTCAAGAATAATGTACACAAGCATATTCACTACCGTGGAAGTCTGTCATCTTCTGTCTTCTTCTCTTTACGACCGCAAGACTTTCTCCGTCTCTTGATCTCCACCTGAGACCCGTCACTGCCGCACGGGAAGTCCTTATATTCTAAGTTCCTCCGTCAACCATGCATTCTTCTTGGCTTCCAAGAGAACCACACATTCCGTTGTTCCTCGAGTTTTTCCCTGTCTCGGTTCCGGCGCGCATAGGAACTAGGAAGTTGAGCCTCCAGAACACCTGTCGTCATCGAGTTCATCTGCAAATGTGAAGGGCGACAGTCACGTTCTCGGTGAGTGTCGGCTGGCGGCATGACTACTCGCTTCGGTCTTCTTCCCGGGTGTCGACTCACGTGATCTGCACTGGTTCTTTCTTGCACTGCAGCGAGCGGAACGACTACACCACCAGCCGCTATGTTGACTAGCACAACTGGCTTTGCCGCTGGGTATGATTTTGTTAGGCATGACTACTCGCTTCGCTCTTCTTCTCGGGTGTCGACTCACGTGATCGGCCGACACTGCTTCTTTCTTGCACTGCATCGAGATGAACGACTACACCACTAGCCGCTATGTTGACTAGCACAACTGACTTTGCCGCTGGGTATGATTTTGTTCGGCATGACTACTCGCTTCGCTCTTCTTCTCGGGTATCGACTCATGTGATCGGCATTGCTTCTTTCTTGCATTGCATCGAGCGGAACGACTACACCACCTGCCGCTATGTTGACTAGCACAACTAGCTTTGCCACTGGGTATGATTTTTTGTTCTTCATCGTCCGCTCAAGATGTATATCAAAATCTTACTCCCTCTGTTCCAAATTATAAGCCGTATCTAGATACATAACTAATGAATAAACTGAAAACGTCAAAGCGACTTATAATTTGTAACGGAGGGAATACTGGTTAGTGTCTTTTACATGATATTGATGCTTAGTGCACACAAGCACACATATGATGTCACCAATATTTTATTATGCTATTTTTTAGATGAAAATGCCTAATTTTCTAACACCTCACCGTGACGAACGGAGGAACAATTTTGAGAAAAATGTGACAAGATAAAAACAAAATAGGAATATATGTTCTAAATGGCATGTGGGTCCCGCATTTAAAGGCCACATTATATACAGTGAGCATGGCACATTAGCCTACAGGGTGGGTTATTAGAACCTGTTTGAAACTGGATGATATATTCCTGAAGCAAGTTTATAGATCTAGACATAGCATTTTGAGAACAGAGGGGATCTAAACAACATCATGCCAAGTTGATAGACCAGCCATAAATTTTCCTTCGTAAAGAAAACAACCAAATACATCAAATCGCTCCGCCAGCAGAGTCCGTGTCGGTTGCATACACCTTCCTGGCTACCTCCTGAAAGGAAACGAAAGCGGGTCCGCAGGGGTCCGCAAAGCATGGCTCACACTATCCGCAGATCGCATACGGTGAAATCATCCTCGAGCACCGGTTTACAGTGAAATTTTGCTGCAGCGGGGTACTGGAAGGCGACCGCTATGCAAGCGGTTGGCCTCTCTTCTTGTACTCCCTGGTGGCGGTGCAGCTCGTCCTCTATGGCCAACGTGGGCGCTGGGCGCGGACCCCACCACACGAGGACGCCGGCCGAGGCCCGCGCCGCGCCTTCGCCCACCGCTGCTGGTCCGCACTCGCCCGCTTGCCCGCCGAATCGAGCACGCCGCTGGTCCGCCGTCGATCGAGCGCGGGGGCTCACCGCTGGTCCACTCCACCTCCACCTTGGCAAGAAGTATAGCGCGCTCCCCACGCACCGCACCCGAGTCCGCCTCGATGTACCTTCCCCGCGATGACTTCGCGGCGTACCTGGATGGGTATGTGGCGCGGTTCGCCATCCGCAGCCGCTTCCGCCGCAAGGTCCGGTGCATGCGGTTGAAGGTGGAGGCCGTGAACGCCGAGAAGTTCATGTCGGAGGTGCCCGGCCTCGAGGCATTCCCCGGGCTAAGTGATGCACGGCGCATACGCGTGTGACGGATCGATGGCGGAGGCAAGATGCATTTGCCGCCGCGAGCTGCGTTCGACCACGCGCCACGCCGCCTCCTTTCCCCAAGCGCCGAGAGCGCTCCTGCCTAGCCATGAACGGAGCAGCAGCCGCCAATCGAGGGAGAGAAGGGGAGTTCGTGGCGAGGGGAACGAGCGGGGGGAAGGCACAAGGCTCGGGCAGGCGGCGGTGGGCGTCGTAAGGAAAAAATGGAAAAAAAAAAACTGACGCGTGGGTCTCACTTTGAGATAGAGTAAGATATAGAGAATGGATAAGTGCGGAAGAAAATGGTATAAGGAGAGAGAATATTTCTTTTAAAGGATGGATATAGAGCATGACAGTACAGATAGTCCAGGTGCTAGCCACCTTGCCATTTATTTTATTTAATAATTGCTAAAGCACATACTTATGTCCTATTTGGCACATCTTGCTCTAAACTCTTTATATGAAGCTGAGCTGTTTTGAAAAAAAAAATGGTCGGCAAATAAGATACACCAATAGCTTCATGCATGGATGGGGAGAGAAATAAGGAAGAGAGCTAGGATAAGCTACTTCCCTGGGGTCATCGCCAGCGACGTAGGGAGGGAGGAGGAGAGGAGTTACGGTTACATAACCCTGTTGGGCCTCTCCGTCAGACATACAAAGAAAAATTGGATGACACACGGGCTCTCGGTCTCCGCATGCGGGGCATGCAGCAGCGGCACTGCAAACCTGCCACCTTGGGCCCCACGATCGCTTACTGCATCTCCTCCGTTCACGGCAAAACAATGGACAGCCACAAATTCTGAGTCAACAAATTACTCAAGTAACCGCTAGATTTACCGTTAGTTTCACGTGACAGCAGCCTCAACGCGCGCGGGCGGCGCCGCACTGTTCACCCATGGTTTTAGCCAGTTTCGTGCATGCGGTGCCTACGTCAGACCCTCGGTCGCCGTGAGGTTTCCTGCGATCTTCGGGGATGCTGAGCCGTCCTCTAGGCGGGAGAACGTGCGCAAGATCCTTCCCCTGCTCGGTGTCCGCTTCGCGGGGGAAGAGTTGGGAGTGCTAAACACTGGAGCCTCTCCGGTGCTACCCGCCGCCTCTGGTCCACAACAGCCCCCGGAATCAGTCGCCACCGGGGGGATCTATTGGGGACCACGCCAGTCGGTGTCCACTCTTCGCCGGTCCGGGAATTCTGGCATCGCTCACCCTCCGGCTCGTCGAGGCCCATCCTCGCCGCCAGCCCACCCTCCGCTCCTCCAAGATCTTTGGATGAAGAACGGACCACACGACGTGCCCGTCTCATGGCGAAGCATGAGAAGCACGATCCTCAGCTGGAGCGGACGGCGTTGATGGTGCTGCTCAGCAAGCTTGAGGGACGCCCGGTGGAGGCGGCGCCAGTCCTCGAGCTAGCGAGCAAGTTCCGAGCACTTCCGTGACGTCGGATCATCCGCAAGCAACTTCCGTTTGCGTGAGATCTTCCCTATGATGCGGCTCAGTGCGTGGGCGGCACCGGTGGAAGATTCCGAGCTAGATCCGTAGCCACGGTCGCTTTCTTCACCCACCCTCGTCGCGCATTAGTTGATTTTTTTAGTACAACCGTACTGCACCACCGTTTGAGCCGGTGATTCTTTGTCGTGTGCTTTCGTGTGCTTGGCCAATTGTTTTGGCTAAAGTGTGCGGCGATGTAAAAACTCTATTTTCCCTTAATGCAACACATGCCAATGGGTACGCTTTCGAAAAAAAATATATTGAACAAAACAAAAACTATCCGGATCGAGCTGGTTGGTCCTTGACCTAGTCGCGGGCGGGGGCTCAGAACAGGCGCCACGACAAGAGTGCCGGCGGCCGGCTGCAGGTGGGACCAACACGTTAGGAAATTTTGGTCAGGGTGGCCACAACCACGCGGTCTTGACTTGGGAGTTCACGCCCAATTTCTTGGAGCAGTCGTGGGACTGAGACTTTCTCGGTTCCTCCACTCTTCCAGTGTCCAAGGCCAGCAGCATTATACCAGCAGCATTACTGCATTATGCCAGCATAACTGCTCGTTCGTTTGTGCGTCTCTGCTGAGCGCTACTTCTCTCCACACGGACACGGTCACACGGAGAAAGAAAGAGAGACAGAGTGAGAGAGAGGGAGAGGGACTATGGAGAGGGCGGTGCAGTCGCTTCTGAGCAACGCCGGGCAGCTGCTGAGTTCAGAGTACCAGCAGCTCCGTGGCGTCGGCGGCGAGGTCGCGGAGCTGCGGGATGAGCTTGACGCCATCAATGCCCTCCTCATCATGCAGTCCGAGGCACAGGATGGGGCCGTGGACCGGTTCGTCCAGGTGTGCATGATGCAGCTGCGCGAGGTCGCCTACGACGCGGAGGACTGCATCGATCTCTACACCCTGCGCATCGAGCCCCGGCACACCGACGGCGTGCGCGCATGGCTGAGACGCCTTCTCCGGACGCTACCGTCTCGCCGCCGCCTCGCCTGTGAGATCACAGCCCTTCGCGCCCGCACCCTCGCCATCAGTGAGCGCCAGGCGCGGTTCGGCGTCAATCGAGACGCGCTGCGCCGGTACCCTCCTCTGTTACCTGCAGTCCCCATGTCGGCAGCGTCGTCGTCCACTCCTACTAACAACAATGCCGACCACCGCCAGTTAGTCGGCATTGATGACCAGGCTAACGCCCTGGCTGCGCGGCTGAAGGTGCCGGTTGGTGAAGAGGCGGCCGGGCGCATGGCCGTCTTCTCCATCGTGGGGTTTGGTGGCCTTGGCAAGACGACGCTGGCAATGGAGGTGTGCCGGCGGCTGCAAGCGGAGTTCCCGTGGCAGGCGATGGTGTCCGTGTCGCAGGCGTTCGAGCCGAGCAGGGACCTCAAGGTGCTGCTCAAGGACCTTCTTCAGCAGGTCGTGAAGCCCAAAACGGCTGATGACAGGGGCATCAGGGAAGAGGGTACCCTGTGTGCAATTGACGGCCTGGATGACAACGGGCTAGCTAAAGGACTCGAGGAGCTTCTCGCCGACAAAAGGTACTCACTGTACTATATAGAGGTGCAGCTTGTTCTTCTAATTATGAATCTACTATATCTATATAGACAACCCTCACCTTCTCTCGGCGTGCAAGCATGCCACATCAGCAACCCCACTAAGACCATAACATCCAATGACGGGTCCCATTGTTTAAACTAACTAAAAACTGTTATAACTCACAAACCAAACAACCAAATTAAATTCCGATTATAACATTGAATTTCTTTTAATAAATCCTTCAAAACATAATCTCATACATATATATTTTGATAAAATTATAGGTGGACCCTACTGGTAGTAGTTGATATAGAAAAAAAAAAAAAAAGAGAATGAAAAAAAAAAAAAAAAAAAAGAGGGTTATAGTAATATTCTAACTCATAGATTTCTCTTTCATACACGCGGCAACGCTGGGAAATGCACCTAGTTCTCTAATAAATAACTTTATATTTTTTGAAATATATAAGATTTATTAGGAAATAGGGGGAAATCAGGCACGGACAATTTCCGACATCAGTGCGGGGTTATCTAAATTGCCTCAACTAAGTTTCAAAAGATGCGCATCATGATTCTAGCTATTAGACAATTATTAGGTGTCGGCGTTTCGAGGAACGGTGGGTGCCTCGGGTGCCGGCAATAAAGAATTTATAAGCCGTGTGCCCCCTCCCTCAATGGCGTGGCGCAAGATGGACACGAGACGCGGCGGTTTATCCTGGTTCAGGGCCAACGGGGCCCTACGTCCAGTCAGGGGGTGTGTCCTGCTTTCGTGTTACCTCGCGCTCAAAGGTGAGCCCTGCGTAGGGGTTACAGGCGGCCGGGGAGAGACGCGGGTCTCAAGCCCCACGATCGTGGTTATGGTGGTGGTGGTGTGCGGTTTCCTCCGTGTGAACTGGAGTTGAGTCGAATCCTCTTGGATCGAATCCCTCTCCCATCCAATCCCCCCTAATGAGGCATTACTCTCCCATTTTATAGGAGAAGGAGAGAGATAATGTTTACACAGGTGGATGCCTAGGTGGCTAATTTCGAGGCTACACCGGTTGCATGTGCCGCCGAGGGGTTGGCTGGCTTGGATGTTGCTTGAGCGAAGACACGCGTCCGGATCCGATGGCGGACGTGCCGTCCCGGGCGCGGCCCGAGGGGTCTGAGGCGTCCCTCTCGATCCGCATGGCGAGGGCGGTCCCGAGGTCGCTGGCTATGCGTGTCAGGTGCCCGAGGGTCTGGCCCAACGTGGCGTTTTGACGGTGCTGCGGGAAATGAACAGTGTCATCTCGGTTTCCCGTGCGGGTGGCGTAACACGTCACCGGTTCAGCTTTGCGTCCCATCGGTCGGATTGGGGAGGCGATTCGGCGATTCGATTTGACTAGGCGTAATTGATGGCACCGGGCGTCTCTTTGTCGTGCAACCGCATTGAATGCGGCGGTTTCCCTTCCTCGGACGGAACCTCCCACGCCCGGGGGTCGGCGACCCTAGGCGGGCTGGTTGGGCTGCCTCACCCGAGGATGGAGAGCTGGTCTCCCTCGGGCGGCGGAGATTTTGCGCCGAGGGTGGTGAGCTAGGCCACCCTCGGACGAAGCGGGAGATTTCTCCCGGGGGGCTGGTGAGCTAGGCCAGCCCTCGGACGAAAACGGAGATGCGTGGTCGAGTCCGAGCCATGGTTTTCTTTGTCGGCGTGGAGCGTCATGGTGCGTTGTTTTGCAGAGGTCCTTGACCTTGTCCCGTGAGCGTAATAAGCTCTCTTTGCGTCGTGGTGACTCCATTTGGGCGCTTTGTGGGCCGTCCGTGGGCCGATTTTGTCGTCATGTGAGCGTCGTGGCCAATGGCCTGGTCCATCGTCCGTCGGGCCGTCCCTCCGTGCGGGATGATAGCAGGCTAGGTTTTACTGGGCCTTGGCAGGCCGGCAGATTCTCATAGTTTGGAGAATGTCTCGGGGCCCAATATTTAGGTCCCCGACATTAGGAGACTGGTATCTCTACATTAAAAACAAAAGAGATGCTACAATTTCTATCAAAGCTAATTTAGGGACACTAGCAGAAATTTAATCTACGCTCTCGGTTTTCTAACAGACTAAAGGGCATAAGAGCATCTCCAACAGCTTTGGCAAAGCTGGTTTGGCAATTCTCTATTTGCCAAATCTAAAATGCAAATGCCAAGTTCAAAAGAGTTCATCTCTAACAGTTTGGCATAATTCATTTGCCAAACTCAGATCTAATTTACATCGGGAACCCTAGAAGAGAAATAAAATTATGTTTATATCCTTCCACCTCTTAAAAACTTACCTCGGGAACCCGAAGCAAAAACAAAATTATTGTTTGTGCCATTCCACCTCTTCTAATACGCACGGATGATGCCGTGAATGCCAAACGCCGCAATACAAGCATAAATGCGCCATTTGCCGGAGAAAATGCCAACTCTCCCCAAATGCCAAACGTGAATGCAAAACTGTTGGAGGGTGATTTTTGAGGTCTTTGGTAAAATATGCAAATGCCAAACGTGAATGCAAAACTCTTGGAGATGCTCTTGCTCTTTAGTCCTAGTTTTGAACCCGCGGACTACAAGTCCTCTCTACATAACAATAACAACAATAATAACAACAACAATAATAATAATAATAATAATAATAATAATAATAATAAACCTCCCACGATTTCTAGCAATGTCACTTTATACATGGACACCGGTAGAAAATTGATCTCTACCCATTATCGATCCCAACAGACTAAAGGCATGACTCTAATTTAGTCCCGGTTGCCTTGAACCCGGACTAAAAAGGTCCTCTTGAAGGCTAAAAAATATCGCCTCACACCCAATGCCTCGTGGGATACCAACCCAAGTCTTTATACATTGCCTCACATGTACCTTTTCACCCCACCTACACAAAACTTGTAACTTTAAATAGAATATTTTCATTTATTTTGAACTCACCCAATGAAGGATTTTTTAGTCCGGGATGGTAACACCAACGAGCAAAAGGGTTCTTTTCAAGTTTCTAACACCAACCGGTGCTAAAAGGTCTATATTAGTCTATAGGTTGGTTTTATTAACCGGGACTAAGAGGTGAATGCTCTTTTGTCCGAAAGTTAGCTTGTAACACATCAACTGGGACTAATGTAAAACCCTTTGATCCTTGCTGAGGTTACAAAGTAGGATTAAAGGTCCTCCAACGCCTAAGAACTTTGGACATGGGACTATGCTGACATTAGTCCCCGGCCCAATAATTATAGCCGAGAGCCTGAGACTGAATATGCTAAACTGAAATTTTTTTTTTACTAGTGGGACGAGGCTTTTGTCTGGAGCTTTTGGGTGGATGTCAGGCTTAATAAAAAGATACGGACAGTAATTTTTGTTAAACAACAAATATTTTAATAATAACATACTCCACCAAGGTTATGTACAAAAGAATAATAAAATGATGTGAAGTTTATTGGGACATTTTTTATTGAAAGTATGGAGAACTATCTAATAAGTGATACAGTCGGGTTCGTAATTAGGGGTACCCAAATTAACGCGATAAAAACTCGCCTAATACTTAAAGGAGGAGTAAGTGACAGACATCAACGCAATAGACCCCTGCGCGAACTCCTATTGAAACTAACTTGGCAGGCCCACAAGGTCACAACACCCCCGAGGCCTCGATCTCTGAGATGAGGCCTCTACGGGAGAGGTAGCCTCTACAGATGAGGCCTCCACAAAGAGTCTCCACATCCCAGCCCGGGGCTTAACAAGATTAATAAGAATACCCACCAAACAAAGCAACAACTACTTCTATGGGAGCCCATCCCTAGGTACTCCAAAGTTAAGCGTGCTTGGCCGGAGAGATGGGTGACCAACCTGGGTGGTCCTTCGGGGACGGCCCCCTCTACGGAGGACCAAATCTCCGATTCGCCCGAGCCCCTACAGAGAGGCCCCCCACGGACGATGCCCCTCTACGGACAAAGACCTCTACGCCCCTCAAAGCCTTTGCCTCGGCCAAGCCACTCCGACAAGAGATTGTGGCCATTCAATTCTCTGCGCACCCCAGTTCCCATTGCGTGTGTAGGATTCTCACCGGGCTGACGAGACCGGTGTCAAATCCCACCTTTACCGCCATTATAACACCTCAGGAACGACTACCGGCCACTGTTCTTACCACTACAGCCACTATTCCAACCAACTCGTGTAGGATTCTCACCGGGCTGACGAGACCGGTGTCAAATCCCACCTTTACCGCCATTATAACACCTCAGGAGCGACTACCGGCCACTGTTCTTACCACTACAGCCACTATTCCAACCACCTCAGGAACGACTACCGCCCACTGTTCTTAGCACTACAGCCACTATTCCGACCACCAAGACACTGATTTCTCTGCTATGTCCAATCAAAGCCGTTGTATAGCTTGACCTTACCATAGGCGTACGAATCTCCGATCGAGCCTCGGCTCAGCACCTCAAGCCTCGGCGCTTTTCACCGGGTCAAGGCTACAGGAACCGCCAGGGCACCGGACAGGATTTCCCCACGTCGCTACAGGGCTCGGGCAGAATGCACAGGAGACGAACGAATGTACACAACTTAGTTGTACCACTTGCGAATAAATAAATTGCATGCATGTAACCTGTGTCCCCTGCTTCGACTATAAAAGAGGGCGACCGGGACCTGTTCGAGGGGGGGCGGGAGCACCACAAGCCTTCCCCTCACTCTCGCCATCAGCTCTCACCTCAATCACTCCCTCGAGAGCTGGGACATCTCCCTCTCTCACCCGCTTGTAACCCCTAATATGAGCACTTTTGTGCAAGATAACACAAGCAACACCCCCACACTGGACGTAGGGCCTTTAGAGCCCTGAACCAAGTATAAATCTCTTGTGTCTATCTTGCATAACCATCCGGTTTAGGGAGCACGCAACACAAATTCACTTGTCGGCACCTTGGTACACCCTCGAATCCGAACACCGACAGATAATGTGCTCCAATTATGAAAAAGAAATTCAAATAACAGATGAAAATTCATGAAATATAGTAAAAGATACGAAAAAAAATTCCAAACTTGAACATGGAGCTGCAAGTACTGCAGCTAAGAAAAAAAAAAAAATTGTGAAGCCAAAATAATAATAAAAAGAAATTTGCCAAGAGCCAAGGTCAGCTCTCGGCAAAAGAGCTCCTTTTGCCGTGCGCCAACCGTCCGGCTCGGCAAAGGATCGAGTGTGCTCGGCAAAGGTGTGCACGTGGGGCCCAAAGTCGGCTGGTTTTCCTTTTTTTAAAAAAGGTTCTTTACCGAGAGGCGCATCTAGGTTCTCGGCAAAGGTGGTGACACGTGGAGCCCTCTGTAGGTTGATTGTTTTTTAAAAAAAAAAGATTCTTTGCCGAGGGCCGGGTCGGGCGCCGGCAAAGATTTAAGGCTTTGTCGAGGGCTAAACATCCGGCCCTCGGCAAAGTCGACACGCGACGGGCGTTACAGGACGTCTCTCTTCTCCGAGAGCGGGGGTTTTATCGAGAGCTAGCTCTCGGCAAAGTCGGTTCTTTGCCGACGGCTAGGTTTTGCCGACAGCCTGCCTCTCGGCAAATAGATGAATGCCGTGTGTTGTCCTTTGCCGAGTGGTGCTCTCAGCAAAGAGGGGCTTTGCCAAGCGTCCGAGTTTGGGCCCTCGGCAAAAACTGTACTCGGCAAAGCCTGATTTTCCCCGTAGTTTATATAGTATAATTGGTAAATAAAATCTACCATAACTAGACACAAATGCAAGCAGTTTGAATAGATGCGAGCCCAAATTTATCAATGAATTTCTAACACTTCCCACTATTGTAATGTGTAAAGAGTGTTGAACTGTTGATAGACTAGTATAAGAAATAGTAATAATTTGTGTATATTTAATAACAGTGGTAACCTTTTTCTGCAAAAATAAAGAGACTCTATGCAAACATTCTCATACATTTTGCACATGCGGGGTCGTCGTTAATTGCCTCCTGGATATATCACTAAACTAACTATATTATATATGCTTAAAACAGGTACCTCATAGTGGTTGACGATGTTTGGAGTGTGCAAGCATGGGAGGCAATCCAATCCAAGCTACCAGAGAACAACAAGGGTAGTAGAATCATGGTGACCACCCGGATACAGACAGTGGCCAATACATGCAGTCCTGCTAGTGTTAGTGGCCTTTGCATTCATAAAATGGGACCCCTTAAAGTTGAAGACTCCAAGAAACTGTTCATCAGCAGAGTGTTTGGCTCCATGGATGCCGCTTACCCTAATGAGCTTGAAGATGTAATGGGTGACATCTTGAAAAAATGTGGTGGGCTGCCATTGGCCATTGTCTGCGTTGCTAGTGTTTTGGTAGAATACAAATCACTAGGAAGCAAAGATAAGTGGGATCGAGTCTGCAAATCAATTGGTTCTCAGATGGAAAACCACCCTACCCTTGAGGGTATGAAGCATATTGTCACACTTAGCTACAATCACCTCCCTCATGAGCTTAAGGTTTGCATGATGTACTTTAGCATTTTTCCAGAGGATTATGTGATCAGAAAGGACAGACTATTGAACAGATGGATGGCTGAAGGACTGATTCATCAGAAGCGGGGATTTTCAATGTGGGAGGTTGCGGAATCTTACTTGGAAGAACTATTAAGTAGAAACATGATTGAAGAAGCAGGCCATTTGGATGGTTTTGCCTGGAATGGGGAAACATGCAAGGTGCATGACATGCTTCTTGAGGTCATGGTGTCCAAGTCCTTGGAAGCTAACTTTCTTAGCCTGAATGGAGGGCAGCATAAGGGGAAATTGTATGACAAGATCCGTCGTTTATCCATCCTTGCTGATGTAGAAAGTGCAAATTCTCTAGCAAAGACAAATGTTGAAAGCCGCCAAAGCGAGGATAATTGGAACATGCAGCATGTTCCATCTCCATGGGCAACACAAGCTTTTGAAAAAAGCTAGGCAACTTCGTTCTCTTGAGGGTGCTTGACCTAGAAGACTGTGAGGGAGTAACAAACAAGCATGTGAGGTATGCTTGCAATCTGTACCTTCTTAGGTTCCTAAGCTTAAGGTGCACAAACGTAAGCATGGTTCCTAGGCAAATTGGTAATCTAGAGCATTTGCAGACACTTAATCTAGGTTACACACTCCTTACTGAGCTACCAGAAACTATCACTAAGCTGGAGAAACTCGAGGACATGAGGTTCTGCAACAAGGATGATTATCAGGAAACTATGTGGACTATGCCCCGAGGAATCAACAAAATGAAGATGTTGCGCGTGCTTTGGAAAGTTTGTATTGGGAATGACTCTAAAGTCGCCCAAGAGGTAGGTGAACTTGAGCAACTGCAAGAGTTAGACTTGTCCATCGACAACAACAAGACCATTGATGAGAAGGTTCTCAAAGAGCTTGCTCTGTCTCTAAGTAAGATGCACTCCCTCGTGTGGCTCAGTATAGAACGACATGGAAGCAGTGATGATGGTGGAAAGGTACTAAATTTTCTCCATCACCTACCAACACCACCGCGGCTCCTCCGAACCCTTTGGATCCAAGGTGACATCGCCGATGGTTTGCCTAGGTGGATTGGGTCACTGGCACAACTTGTTAGCTTTACTGCTACGAAAACAACCCTTACTGCTGATGAGCTCTTTGGCGTTCTGTGTAAGCTGCCCAACCTGAAGACGTTGTACGTGTACTGGGACTGCTACAGGGGTGATGAGCTGGTTGCATGCACCATCCACATATTTCCAGTGCTCAGGCACCTGAAACTTGGAGGTTATCTAGCCAAAGTTATCCAAATTGAGGAAGGATCCATGGCAATGCTTGAGATGCTTGAACTGGACTTTGACTTCAGCTCCAGACACGTGGAAGATCTGAGCATCGTTGGCATGGAACACTTGACCAACCTGAAAAAGGTTAGGATCAGTGGTTTTGAAGATGACTCTGCACAAATCCAGGCAGTAATTGAGCAGCTGAAGACTGAGAATGATAGGCGGCCAAGGTCGAACCCATTCCAAATTTCAGTGATATATGTGTGATTGTTTTATCGCCTTATTTTTATTTACTATTCAGAACATCAAAGTTGGTTCAACGTGTATGTTTGTATCTAGTACTGTTGCTGCTTGAACTGTTTTCCTCTTGAATGTATCTAGTATGGAATGGAACGTAGTGTGTGTGTACACTGTTGTGAGCCTGTGATTTTCAGGTGAGTCTTCTGCAGACTTGTGTTTGTGTTGGACATTACACACGCTACTTGATGTCTACCTCCTGCACTATGAATTAAGGAACCGGACTACCGGAGCCCTGCTTCCCAAATCTGAATTCCCCTCGGAAGAGGATGGATGATGATTGGCGAGGCCGGGCCGCCTAATAAAATCCTGCAGTTGGCGCCAACGAACGACCTACTACCACTACCAGGCTCTGTAGCGGAACGGACAGTCCCCCTATGCCTATGGCACTCTCTCTCTGTCTCTGCCCTTGTCCGGCGTGCCACCAAGGTCCTGAACGAGAGGGGCCTCCTCTGGCCTCTGCTAGTCTGCTTGATGACCAAAGGATGGCGGAAGCTTAATTTTTCTGGTCTCTTAATTCATTCTGGGACAACAACTAACGCTGTACTTTCCCTTGCTTTATAGTGCTGCCATCCCGGACGCGCATGCAGGGCAGGGTAGGTTGCCGCCAAATCAACAACTCCAAGCCACAACGTCGCCTTATGTATGGGAGTGTGAGTCGTGAGCCCAGGGAGCTGACGTGCAGCCTCCTTCTCCCTGGCATCGGTAGCAGGGGCGAAGCCACCTTGTGCCAGCCGAGTGCACGGGCACCAGGGAAAATTTCAGAAAACAGTGAAAATTGACAAATTTTCACCTCATGTGCATCAGGTTTGGCCGAAATTGTGCACCAGGCTTGCTCGTGACCGGCCCAACAAGGCAATTGGCACCAGGGTGGGCTAAGCTCTAGCTTCGCCACTGATCGGTAGCAAAGCAACCGTACCATTGCTCCTAAATGATCTCCTGGCGCCGAAGATGAGGTGGAGGGCCTGCCCAATGCGCGTGCAGGGGAGTATTGTCGCAACAGCTACTCTGCTTCGACGACTGCATACATGTGGTGGCTAGCATGGCATACATTGTATCAAAGTTGAGCAATGGACGCCAAGCTGGGCCACGGCAAGGAAGCCGGTCTAGGGTCGTGCATGCCTGGCAAGCCGCTATGATTTGGCGACTGAACTTCTATTAAGTTTTTAACTCCAAACAAACAAGCTGTTCAGTACGGTTTTTCTTAAGAAATGTTGAGTACGGAATTAAAAATGGCTGCTAACGACGTGCCATGCTAGCCACCACAAAAGTTACAGCCCAATAAGCTAAGAACATTCCAGTTCTCTGGAACAGAGAGAAGGCCTCGATCTCATTCTGGACCAGCAGTGGACCTTGGTGGCGGTACACGGGCCGAGAGCCATAGGCTGGCCCATCGGTCATCAATTGTCACCCTCTTGCGATGTCCGCTCCGTAAGGTGCTGTCTATACTTGTCCAAATGGGCTCGGCCCTCTAGGCCGATATCGGCACGGTACACCGCAGGCATCAAGCACCGCTGCTTTTCTCAAAAAAAAAAAAAAAAATCAAGCACCGCTGCATTGTGCAACACGTACGACGACGCACAATTAATATGCTCACAAAGAAAATAGTTAATGGTCAAGAATAATGTACACGTGCATATTCACTACCGTGGAAGTCTGCCATCTTCTGTCTTCTTCTCTCTACGGCCGCTAGACTTTCTCCGTCTCTTGATCCCCACCTGAGACCCGTCACTGCCGCAGGGGTCCTTGTATTCTAAGTTCCTCCGTCAACCATGCATTCTTCTTGGCTTCCAAGAGAACCACACATTCCGTTGTTCCTCGAGTTTTTCCCTGTCTCGGTTCCAGCGTGCATAGGAACTAGGAAGTAGAGCCTCCAGAACACCTGTCGTCATCGAGTTCATCTGCACATGTCAAGGGCGGCAATCACGTTTTCGGTGAGTGTCGGCTGGCGGCATGACTACTCGCTTCGGTCTTCTTCTCGGGTGTCGACTCACGTGATCGGCACTGCTTCTTTCTTGCACTGCATCGAGCGGAACGACTACACCACCTGCCGCTAAGTTGACTAGCACAACTGGCTTTGCCGCTGGGTATGATTTTGTTCGGCATGACTATTCGCTTCGCTCTTCTTCTCGGTTGTCGACTCACGTGATCGGCACTGCTTCTTTCTTGCACTGCATCGAGATGAACGACTACACCACCCGCCGCTATGTTGACTAGCACAACTGGCTTTGCCGCTGGGTATGATTTTGTTCGGCATGACTACTCGCTTCGCTCTTCTTCTCGGGTGTCGACTCACGTCATCGGCACTGCTTCTTTGTTGCACTGCATCGAGCGGAACGACTACACCACCAGCTGCTATGTTGACTAGCACAATTGGCTTTGCCACTGGGTATGATGTTGTTCGGCATGACTACTCGCTTCGCTCTTCTTCTCGGGTATCGACTCACGTGATCGCATTGCTTCTTTCTTGCACTGCATCGAGCGGAACGACTACACCACCTGCCGCTGTGTTGACTAGCACAATTAGCTTCCACTGGGTATGATTTTGTTCTTCATCGTCCGCTCAAGATGTATATCAAAATCTTACTCCCTCCGTTTCAAATTATAAGCCGTTTTGATTTTTTTATTCATACATTTATTAGTTATGTATCTAGATATTATTGTATCTAGGTACATAACTAATGAATAAACCGAAAACGTCAAAGCGACTTATAATTTGTAATGGAGGGTGTACTGGTTAGTGTCTTTTACATGATATTGATGCTTAATGCACACAAGCACACATATGATGTCACCAATATTTTATTATGCTATGTTTTAGATGAAAATGACTAATTTTCTAACACCTCACCGTGACGAACGGAGGAACAATTTTGAGAAAAATGTGACAAGATAAAAAAAAATAGGAATATATGTTCTAAATGGCATGTGGGTCCCACATTTAAAGGCCACATTATATACAGTGAGCATGGCACATTAGCCTATACAGGGTGGGTTATTAGAACCTGTTTGAAACCGGATGATATATTCCTGAAGCAAGTTTATAGATCTAGACAAAGCATTTTGAGAACAGAGGGGATCTAAACAACATCATGCCAAGTTGATAGACTAGCCATAAATTTTCTTCGTAAAAGAAAACAACCAAATACACATCGAATCGCTCCGCCTGCAGAGTCCGTCTCGGTTGCATACACCTTCCTGGCTACCTCCTGAAATGAAAGCGGGCCCGCAAAGCATGGCTCACACTATCCGCACTGCATACGGTGAAATCATCCTCCATTACCGGTTTCACGGGATTTTTGCTGCAGCGGGGTACTAGAAGGCGACCGCTATGCAAGCGGTCGACCTCTCCCTCTTGTACTCTGGTGGAGGTGCAGCTCGTCCTCTATGGCCAGCGTGGCGCTGGCGTGGACCCCACCACGCCGAGGGCGCCGGCCGGCCCCCCGCCTTCGCTCGCCCACCGCTGTTGGTCGCACTCGCCCGCTTGCCCGTCAAATTGAGCACGCCGGCTGGTCCGGCCGTCGAATCGAGCCGCGGCGCTCACCGCTGGTCCCTCCACCTCCACTTTGGCAAGAAGTATAGCGCTCCCCCGCGCGCGCCCGAGTCGCCTCGATGTACCTTCTCGCGATGACTTCGCGGGCGTACGGGGGTATGCGTGGCGGCGGTTCGCCATCGTAGCCGCCTCCATTTGCAAGGTTCGGTGCGTCCGTTGAAGGTGGAGGCTGTGAACGCCAGAAGTTCATGTCGGAGGTGCCCGGCCTCGAGGCATTCCCGGCTAAGTGATGCACGGCGCATACGCGCGTGTGTGACGGACTGATGGCGGAGGCACACATTTACTTGCCGCGAGCTTCGTCGACCGCGGCGCCCGCGTTGCCTCCCTTCCCCAGCGCCCGGCTGAGCGCTCCTGCCTAGCCATGAACGAACTTGATGTTCCAATCGAGGGAGAGAAGGCGAGTTCGCGGGCGAGGGCAACGAGCAGGGGAGGCACAAGGCTCGGGCGGGCGCGGTGGGCGTCGTAAGGAAAAAATGGAAAAAAAACCGATCGCGTTGGTCTCGCTTTGAAATAGAGTAAGATATAGAGAATGGATAAGTGCGGAAGAAAATGGTATAAGGAGAGAATCTTGATGATTAAGACTGGAATATTTTTTTAAAGGATGGATATAGAGCATGACAGGTACAGATAGTCCAGGTGCTAGCCACCTTGCCATTTATTTTATTTAATAATTGCTAAAGCACATACTTATGTCCTATTTGGCACATCTTGCTCTAAACTCTTTATATGAAGCTGAGCTGTTTTGAAAAAAAAAAAATGGTCGGCAAATAAGATACACCAATAGCTTCATGCATGGATGGGAGAGAGAAATAAGGAAGAGAGCTAGGATAAGCTACTTTTTTTTTTTTGAGAATTACACGATCTAACGTAGACACTCACAACACGCACGCACACTCACCCCTATGAACACACGTCACGTAAACCCTACCCCTATGAGCACCTCCAGGGGCTGGGGCGTACCGGGCGGATCTGGAGATTCTCGAAGTCACCATAGGCGCCTCGTCGCCGGCGGAACGTCGCTACCACTTAATGCATAACGCCGGTAAATCTTTGGGAAAATCTCGGGAAAAGGTCGCGAGCACCGGGATTTGAACTACGGTGGGTAGCGGCCCCACTGGACCCGTCCTACCATTGGACTACAAGCCAATTCGCGCTAGGATAAGCTACTTCCCTGGGGTCATCGCCAGCGACGTAGGGAGGGGAGGAGGAGAGGAGTTACGGTTACATAACCCTGTTGTCGGGCCTCTCCGTCAGACATACAAAGAAAAATTGGATGACACACGGGCTCTCGGTCTCCGCATGCGGGCATTCAGCAGCGGCACTGCAGACCTGCCACCTTGGGCCCCACGATCGCTTACTGCAAATTGTGAGAGACCCGGTCTTTTCTAGATCCGAGAGACCCTCTCCTTTGCTTGACACCTGTGGGATCGCAACAATCTCAAAGCAAACCCATGGCTTCACATCCTGTCAACGTAACACACGCCGTTAGTGTCGACATGCCTTTCATCGGAAGCTACCGAGAGGCCGTTCTCGCCGCGCCCAGGCTCGGCAACGGCAGATCTCGAGTGGCGGCAGGATTGCCATGGTGGAAGCCATCTGTACGCAGGCTCGAGGGTGGCGAAGCTCGATCGGAGGCGTCGACGTTGTGCTAGAGCTGCGCGGACCGCCCACCCTCTGTCGAGTCGCCCGGCGGCGCAGCGGGCTCCCTTCCGCGCGAGCCGCCGGCGGCACCGTCGTGAGGAGTCTTCTGGTCGAGGTGAGCTGCTCCGCCGCCGAATTCCCACCACCACGTCGCGACTGCGTGCTGCTTCCGTGCTGGCCTGACACCCGTTATTAGTTGTGGGGCACTGAGGTGGTTCGCCACGCCCGCCAATCGTTCGATGGATTGTCTGAAGGTGACGAGCAAGATGGTACATGCCCTAAATTTCAGATTTCAGAGACGAAGAATACATGATTCATGGCAACTTGGTTCGTACCCACATGTTCGCTTAATGATTATTTCTATGATGTGCAGCAACAAGGATGGTTTATTTTAGAGCCACTGCCAGCATTTGATGTCAATGCTTGTAACTTGGATATTTTATTGTACTATGTAAATTCCTGCACAGCCTACATCAGATAGGAAAAGATTCCATACATATCATATTTCAATGCTCAGCTTTGATTATTCTTGGCATCACGTTTGCAGTGAAGGACATGCCCTTCCTCCTGAGTGCCGACAACGATGCAGCAGGACGGTGCGTGATCGCTCAAGTGTTATACCTTGCATTCAAATACGGTGCGGGAGGAATCGTCTGCTTGAGGATCTATGTACATGCAATTTACTCAAGGTGATACTGAATACTCAAAACCGTATGTACATGCAATTTAATTAGTTATTGGCTCAAATGGAGCTCATGCAGCACTATCAGTAAATACATGCAATTTAATTAGTTTTTGGCTCAAAATTTTATCCGCAATCTGCCCCAGGTTGTCATCTTCACATTCACTGCAACGCTGGTCCAGCTCTTCAAATGACACTGTACTGTTTTTTTAGAAAGAAGGTGTCACTCGCTTTCCTCAATTACCGTGCGCAAATCCTGTTCAACTCAACCAAGGTAAAATGGTTCTTTTTCAGATGTAGAAAAGTTACTGGTTTCATTATTTCTTTTTGACCTGTATCTTCTATACAGGGCCTTTTTGTTTTTGTTTTAGCAGAAATACAGTTCCTTTTTGCGAGGAAAAAGAAAAAGAGGAATATAGTTGTGATAGCAGAAATACAGTTCCTTTTCGTTTTTGTTTTAGCAGAAATACAGTGCCTTGTCGCGGGACGCGTATGACACGCTGATTAGGGCCGATCAACGGCTGTGGAGATCGGTGGAGAAGGGGCAAGGCACAAATAGAGAGTCGATTCTTGTCTTGAGTTGCTAGTCATCGCGCAAATAAACATTTGAAACTTGATATCTATCCCTAGGTGTATGAATAGCTGAAGCAGAGTCTTGTCCTATGAAATTAATTTATACAACACTTGATCCTGCGGTAGTATCCTTCGAGAAAACCTGGGACTTTGTATGAGCTTATTCTATCTTTTTCTGTGTTGCAGCATTTTGCGAGCAAGGCGATGAAGATGCTACAATAGGAATGCAATTACCTGAACACGGAGATTAAGGCGATGGTGCAATAGGAGTGCAACTACCTAAGCAAGGAGATGGAGCCGATGGTCTGTAAGGTGCATCATCAAATGGAGGTGATGCTTCCGGTTAGTGTGTTGTCGGACAACTACAGTGGATATAAATTTCAGCCATTTTCGATCAGAGTAGCCTGGTTAGTTTCAGGTTTTAGATTACCCTGTTAGCTTCATGTTTCAGTCATTTTTTCAGTTTTCTGACTGCATATTAAATCATGATTGAAACCTTAATCTGTCTGTTAAGTGGTGCTGTAGCAATTTATAGTTGGCTGAGCAATCGTGAATGATTATTTATTAGTAGTGTTTTCTGAAATATAACAAAACACACTCTTCTTTTTAGGATGTATCGTCAATGATTATGTCATTTTCTCAGCAAGGAACGCGTGCAGTTTGTGTTCTTTCACTTTCCAAATTCATCTAATCACTCCAATCATCCGGATCGGAGAACAAGCATCTGACTTATCTCTTCATCAACATCAGTCCTAATGGAGATACAACAACTTTCAAGATCAAAAGGAGGCTGATTCAAACTACTGATAGTCTTGGAAGACAAATGCTTAGGGACATAGATTCAACTGCTATTGTTCTTTCCATTGCACATTAGCAGTTTGCACTTTAGCAGTGCACATTAGCAGTTGCAATTCTAACAATTGACTTGTAATGGTCCTAACAGCTAGATTCTGTTGAAATGAAATTGTGTGTGTTTGTTGTTGAAAAAGAAAAATGATGGCTCTAAAATATTAAAATATGAGCTGAGAGTTCATATCATGCTTTGCAGTGGCCTGGTTGGTGTACCAGATTTTTTTTGGCGTTCGAATTGACTGGATACTAAGAAGCCGTTGATAGATTGCATTGGAGTTATGATGCTACATGCATTTTCCATGGAGAATTGATGCAAATACATTTACATTTTGATTCCTCACACATGACAAGCATGCTGCATGCTAACCCAATGAACATCAGAGTTGAATTCTAAATCTTCAACACTGGGATAAAAACATTCGCCCATATCACCATGGGCAGCTGGAGCTTATGTGATGGCGCTTGGCTCCTTGACCACAGAAGACACGGGGAAATAAGAACATGACTGCAAATTAATCTGTGCTCCGTCGTCGCAGCAGCATCTTCTTGGCTCCGATCCGTCCCAGCTACGTGCAACAGGTGCCCGACTCTTGTTCCACCGCCGCCGAATCGCCTGAACAGGGCGCACGTAGCTGCTGGCAAGCGCCTTCCGATGGAAGGATACCGCCCCCAGCCCCTTCACGATCGCGTCCCTCAGCTCCTGCTCAGCAGCCGGATCGAATCAAGGGGAGGACAGATCAATCATAGCACGAGAGGAAAAACGGCGACCTGCCCCCCTCGCGTCGTCTCCCGGGGCGACCGGGGCCCCCAGCGCCGCCCGCCAGAGCACCTTCCCTCCGTCGCGGCTGGGCGCCGTCGCCGCTTCTCCTCGCGGCGGCGGCGGCCAGCGGGGGCAGCTCGAAAAGGCTTCCTCCGCACCTCGCGTTCCCTCCCGTGCCTCCCTCCCTGCCCCCTCCCTCCCTTTTCGTCGACGCCGGTGACCGGTGGGGCGGCGGGACGGTCGATCCGGCACCCCCTCGCGGATCCGCCCCCCTGCCGCGTCGGTCGGGGCCTCCACGGCCGGGTCGGCCAGGCGCACCGCCGACCCGGCGGGCTAGGGTGCCGGGCACGGAGGTGAGTCTGCCGCGGCCTTGGGCGACCTGCGGCGGCCCGCGGAGGTCTGCGGCGGTGGGTGCGCTGCATCGGGAGCGAGGCGGCCGTCCCCAACCTCCTCCTCGTCGCTGCCGCATCGCGATCCGGCGACCGCGTCCCCAACCTCCTGCGCCTCCAGCTCGACTGAATTTCGCCTGCGGATCCTGGCCGCCCCTGCTCTCGGTCTGCCCTCGCTTTCCGCCTTGCGCAACTCCGGCGTGCAGCCCGTGGGCGAACACGCTAGCCCGAGCGCGGGCGCGGCCAGCCTCTCTCGGCGACGGCGGTTCCGCGTCGCGGCGATCGCGGGCGGGCTGCGCCGCCGCGCCGGCCCCTTTCCACGGACAAGGCTGCATCTACACCTTCTCGGGGGCGGCGGCGACTGTGACCGGGCGCGGGTGGTCCTTCGGGCCGCCGGTGTGCGGGCGGACTGTGCGAGGTGGCGGTGGCGGTGCGGACAGCGGCACTCGGGTGAAAACCTCCCTCCCTAGGCACTGCGCTGGGACGGCGGTGGTGGCGCCCCTCGTCATTACCTTCCCGAAGGCGTCGTCATCTGTGTCGATCGCCGCGCGGCGTCGAGACTCTAGGGGCGAAAGTTCGGTGGGTACTTCTCCAGCGCGGGTGGCGTCGTGGCGTCATCCCCTTCTTAAAGGCTTCGTTGAACCCATCGAGCTCCTACGCCGCCTTGCGGCTACGCCCCATCTTCCTTGTCGCCTCTGTCCCCGCCTTGCGATTGGCGCCTTGCTCCGTCGTCGTTACGGCCGCTGCTCCGGGGTGGGCCAATGTCGTTACCCGCCGTCGTCGATGTCGGCGAGGGCCACCGGCACGCCGCGTTTCGGCGACCGAGATTTCCATTGCATATTTGGTACGTGTCCCCGGGCTTTGGCGGTGTGGGTTGCAACTCGCCTAACGTGGCGGCTTTGCCGTCAATCCTTGGTAAATCTCGCTCGGATGTCGGCGCCATCGTTGTCGCCGTCGTCGTTGTGGCGGGGGCCACCGACGCCGCACTGCACGGAGTCGTCTCGGGGTTGACAACATTGTCTCGCCGTCGTCGTTGCATGGCCGTGGGCCACCGATGCCGCACGGGGATCCACCTCCGGCGCGTTCTTAATGGCGAGGTGTGGCGCCCTCTTGATGCTCGGCGGAGTGAGTCTCGGCGACCGGGACTTCCACTACATTCATTTGGCGTGTCGAGTCTAGGCCTAGCGATGCTGCAACTTCGGCTAGTGTGTTGCGTTGAGTTGGGTGCCTCGGTGCCGTGCTCCTCTCTTTGTTTTCGGCAGTTGTTCTTTGTCTCGTTTGTTGTGGCCACTAGCTGCGTGGTTGTGTGGTGTGGTGTAGTGTAGTGTTGTGTTGTGCGGTGTTATGTTGTGCTTGTTTGTTTGGCCGGGTCGGCTTCTTCTCTTAATGAAAAAGACACGTGAAGGCGTGTTCGAGAAAAAAAAAACTCAACGAATCACTGAGATGGACTTGGGAACGGGGTGGGGATTGGGTGTCGCGGTGGCCTTTGCCTTCCGATGCAAGGAACAACACCCTTCGATGGCTTCGGATGGAAGCAGTAGTTAACGTGGGTAACGGCAGATCAGGAAATAGGAATGGAAGTAGCAAAGGGGTATGTGTGCTTTGAGATTGGTGACTTACACCTGTCATTTGGGGAGCCGGGTCCTCTCAGATCTAGAAAAGACCGGGTCTCTCACAATTTGCCTCCCAATCTCCTCCGTTCACGGCAAAACAATGGACAGCCAAACAAATCACTCAAGTAACCGCTAGATTTACCGTTAGTTTCACGTGACAGCAGCCTCAACGCGCGCGGGCGGCACCGCACTGTTCACCCATGGTTTTAGCCGGTTTCGTGCATGCGGTGCCTACGTCAGACCCCCTCGGTCGCCCGTGAGGTTTCCTGTGACCCTCGGAGATCTTGAGCCGTCCTCTAGGCGGGAGAACGTCGCCAAGATCCTTCCCTGCTGCTCGGTGTTAAGCCGCGAGGGGGAGAGTTGGGAGTGCCAAACACTGGAGCCTCTCGGTCCTACCCGCCGCCTCGGTCACAACTGCCCCGGAACCGGTCGCCACGGGGGGATCTGTGGGGAACCACACGGGTCGTGCCCTCTTTGCTCTGAGTCCAGGAATTCGGCGTCGCTCACCCTCGGCTCGTCGAGCCCATCCTCGGCGGCCAGCCCCACCGCCGCTCCTCCAAGATACCAGAAGAAGAACGGACCACACGGCGTGCCCGTCTCATGGCGAAGCATGAGAAGCCACGATCCTCGGCGGAGCGGGACGGCGTTGATGGTGCTGCTCAACAAGCTTGAGGGCGCCCGGTGGAGGCGGCGCCGATCGGCGAGCTAGCGAGCAAGTTCGGGAGCACTTCGGGGCGTTGGATCATCCGGCAAGCAACTTTCGTTTGCATGAGATCTTCCCTATGATGCGGCCGGCCTGGTGCGTGGGCGGCACCGGTGGAAGATTCGAGCTGGATCCGTAGCCGCGGTCGCTTTCTTCACCCACCCTCGTCGCGCATTAGTTGATTTTTTAGTACAACCGTCTTTGCACCACCGTTTGAGCGGTGATTCTTGTCTATATGCTTTTATGGCGCTTCGGCCAATTGTTTTGGCTAAAGTGTGCGGCGATGTAAAACTATATTTTTCCTTAATGCAACACATGCCAATGGGTGCGCTTCAAAAAAAAATATTGAACAAAACAAAAACTATCCGGATCGAGCTGGTTGGTCCTTGACCTAGTCGCGGGCGGGGGCTCAGAACAGGCGCCACGACAAGGAGTGCCGGCGGCCGGCTGCAGGTGGGACCAACACGTTAGGAAATTTTGGTCAGGGTGGCCACAACCACGCGGTCTTGACTTGGGAGTTCACGCCCAATTTCTTGGAGCAGTCGTGGGACTGAGACTTTCTCGGTTCCTCCACTCCTCCAGTGTCCAAGGCCAGCAGCTATACCTGTGCAGAAAGCACGGGCACGGTGGCCCGCGCGGCACGCGTTTTTGGCCCGCACGGCACGTTTTTGGCCCGCACGGCACGGCCCGGCACGAAAAAGCGGGCTCTGGGCCGCCCGGTGTGGGCGTGCGGGCGACCAAAACGCGCGGGCGGCGCGCACGGCACGGTAAAATGCTTAAGGCCCGATGAAGGCCCGGTGAGAAAATTCTAATAGTAGGAGACTAGCAGGCCAACAGTCCAACACCTAACACCTAACGTAACAGCCCAGCAGGCCAAAGAGGCAAACAAACTTCCCCATCCAAAAAAAAAAAATGTCAACTTTCCTTCCTCGTGAGGGCCTGGGCGACCTCGTCCTCGGCGGTGGTTGCAGGCTTGCAGCGGCCACTTCCCGACCAACATCGGCGCTAGGGGTGGCTCGGCGGCGGATCCGCCACGGCCAGCGTTGGCGGCGGCGGCGACCCTCAGCGCGACCTCGGCTGCGGCGGCGGCCCCCTCGCGGCCTCGGCTGCGGCGGCGGCGGCCCTCCGTAGCGGCCTCCGGTGCGGCGGCGGCGGCCCTCGCGCCCGCCACCTCCAGCGACCCACGCCCGGCGCGTGGCGTCCTCGTCCCCCGTCTCGGCGGCGGCCTCGGCCTCGTTTTTTTTTTTTTTTTTTGTGTGGTTGCGGGCCTTGGGCGATTCGATTATCTTTGTCGGGCCCGTGCTTTTCTGGCCAGCCCGCCCGGAAATCGGCCCACGTGCCGTGCCTGGCTGACCCAGGGCACGGTGGGCTGCTTTGGCACGGCCCGGTGGCCCGTGGGCCAAACAGGCCGATGCCCTAGCGGGCGTGCCGAGCACGGGCCCGTGCAGGCGGGCGGGCCGGCCCGTTGCACATCTTTACCAGCAGCATAACTGCTCGTTCGTTTGTGCGTCTCTGCTGAGCGCTACTTCTCTCCACACGGACACGGTCACACGGAGAAAGAAAGAGAGACAGAGTGAGAGAGAGGGGAGAGGGACTATGGAGAGGGCGGTGCAGTCGCTTCTGATCAACGCCGGGCAGCTGCTGAGTTCAGAGTACCAGCAGCTCCGTGGCGTCGGCGGCGAGGTCGCTGCGCTGCGGGACGAGCTGGACGCCATCAATGCCCTCCTCATCATGCAGTCCGAGGCACAGGATGGGGCCGTGGACCGGTTCGTCCAGGTGTGCATGATGCAGCTGCGCGAGGTCGCCTACGACGCGGAGGACTGCATCGATCTCTACACCCTGCGCATCGAGCCCCGGCACACCGACGGCGTGCGCGCATGGCTGAGACGCCTTCTCAGGACGCTCCCGGCTCGCCGCCGCCTCGCCTGTGAGATCACAGCCCTTCGCGCCCGCACTCTCGCCATCAGCGAGCGCCAGGCACGGTTCGGTGTCAACCGTGACGCTCTGCGCCGCTGCACTCCTCTGCTACCTGCAGCTGCAGTCCCCATGTCGGCAGCGTCGTCGTCCACTCCTGCTAACAACAACGCCGACCACCGCCAGTTAGTCGGCATCGAGGAGCAGGCTAACGCCCTGGCTGCGCGGCTGAAGGAGCCGGTTGGCGAAGAGGCCGCCGGCACCGGGCGCATGGCCGTTTTCTCCATCGTGGGTTTCGGTGGCCTTGGCAAGACGACGCTGGCCATGGAGGTGTGCCGGCGGCTGGAAGCGGAGTTCCGTGGCAGGCGATGGTGTCCGTGTCTCAGGCGTTCGAGCCGAGCAGGGACCTCAAGGTGCTGCTCAAGGGCATTCTTCAGCAGGTCGTGAAGCCCAAAACGGCTGACGACAGGAGCATCAGGGAAGAGGTTGCCCTGGGTGCATTAGACGGCATGGATGACAACGGGCTTGCCAAAAGACTCGGGGAGCTTCTCGCCGCCAAGAGGTTATATAGATCTTCTTCTTGTAGTTACAGATTCCTTTTCTCAGAACACTTTTCCTAAAAAATAGGTGCCTAAAGTTTGTCTTTGGTTCAAGCGATAACATGAGCCATTGAAGATTAATACTGTAGTACATCTTATCCGCAATGTTTATCTCATGGCTTACAGCCGTTACGTACCTGGCAAATCCCTTTTCGAAATACTCCATCCATACTGGATAAAAAAATGATGCTATTCCCATTACAGAAACACGAACAATTGGATAGGACAAAAGGCAAGCAGTTTGAATAGATGTGGGCCTAAATTTGTCTATGAATTCCTAAGACTTGTTACTCTTGTAATAATCTGTATCTGACATGCATGTGTTGATAGACCACCAGTATAAGAAAAATAATAATTATATATATTTAATAATAACGGTATTTTTTTTTTTGACAAAGATAAGGAGACTCCACCAAGACATTCTCATATGTGCACATGTCATTAATTGTCTTCTGTAATATATAACTAAACTAACTATAGTACGCTTGCTTAAACCAGGTACCTCATAGTGATTGATGATGTCTGGAGCGTGCGGGCATGGGAGGCAATTCAATCCAAGCTGCCAGAGAACAACAAGGGCAGTAGAATCATTGCAACCACTCGAATAGAAACAGTGGCCAATGCATGCAGCCCTAGTGTTAGTGGCCATTGCGTTCATAAAATGCAACACCTCAAGCTAGAACATTCCAAAAATTTGCTCATCAGTAGAGTGTTTGGCTCCATGGATGCCTCTTACCCAGAGGAGTTTGAAGATGTAATGGGCCACATATTGAAAAAATGTGGTGGGCTGCCATTGGCCATTCTTAGCATTGCCATTGTTTTGGTACGGTACAAATCACTGGGAAACAAAGATAAGTGGGACAGAGTCTGCAAATCAATTGGTTCTCAGATGGAGAGCTACCCTACCCTTGAGGGGATGAAGCATATAGTCACACTTAGCTACAATCACCTCCCACATGAGCTGAAGAGTTGCATGTTGTACTTTAGCATTTTTCCAGAGGACTATGCAATCAGAAAGGACCGACTACTGAATAGATGGATGGCTGAAGGATTGGTTCATCAGAAGCGGGGTTTGACAATGTGGGAGATTGCAGAATCTTACTTGGAAGAACTTTTGAGCAGGAACATGATTGAAGGAGGCCATGGGGACGGTTATACCTGGATGGAGCAAACATACAAGGTGCATGACATGCTCCTTGAGGTCATGGTGTCCAAGTCCTTAGATGCTAACTTTCTTAGCCTGCATGGAGGGCAATATAAAGGGATATTATATGACAAGATCCGTCGCCTCTCCATTAATGATGGTGTAGAAAGTGCAGATTCTGTAGCAAAGAGAAATGATGAAGGCCACAGAGGTGAGGATAATTTGAAAATGCAGCACGTTCGATCACTAAGCATGTTCCAGCTCCATGGGCAACATAAGATTTTGAAAAAGCTAGGCGACTTCGTCCTCTTGAGGGTGCTTGACCTAGAAGGCTGCGAGGGAGTAACAAACAAGCATGTGAGGCATGCTTGCAATCTGTACCTACTTAGGTTCCTAAGCTTGAGGCGTACAAATGTAAGCATGGTTCCTAGGCAAATTGGTAATTTAGAGCATTTGCAGACACTTAATTTAGCTTTCACTCTCCTTACTGAGTTGCCAGAAACTGTCACAAAGCTGGAGAAACTTGAGTATATAAATTTCTGCAACAAGGATGATTATTGGGAAACTCGGTGGACTATGCCCAGAGGAATCAACAAAATGAAGATGTTGCGTGTGCTGAAGAATGTTTGTATTGGGAATGACTCTAAAGTCGCCCAAGAGGTAGGTGAACTTGAGCAACTGCAAGAGTTAGACTTGTCCATCGACAACAACAAGACCATTGATGAGAAGGTTCTCAAAGAGCTTGCTCTGTCTCTAAGTAAGATGCACTCCCTCGTGTGGCTCAGTATAGAACGACATGGAAGCAGTGATGATGGTGGAAAGGTACTAAATTTTCTCCATCACCTACCAACACCACCGCGGCTCCTCCGAACCCTTTGGATCCAAGGTGACATCGCCGATGGTTTGCCTAGGTGGATTGGGTCACTGGCACAACTTGTTAGCTTTACTGCTACGAAAACAATCCTTACTGCTGATGAGCTCTTTGGCGTTCTGTGTAAGCTGCCCAACCTGAAGACGTTGTACGTGTATTGGGAGTGCTACAGGGGTGATGAGCTGGTTGCATGCACCATCCACATATTTCCGGTGCTCAGGGACCTGATTCTTGGAGGTTATCTACCCAAAGTTCTCCGATTTGTGGAAGGATCCATGGCAATGCTTGAGATGCTTCGACTGGACTTTGACTTCAAGTCCAGACACGTGGAGGAGCGGAGCATCGTTGGCATTGAACACTTGACCAACCTGAAAAAGGTTATGCTCAGGGGTTATAAAGATGAGTCTGCACAAATCAAGGCAGCACTTGAGCAGCTGAAGACTGAGAATGATAGGCGGCCATGGTCTAACCAATTCCAAATTTCAGTGATACATCGGTGATTGTTTTATCACCTTATTTATTTACTGTTCAGAACATCAAAGTTAGTTCAACATGTATGTTTGTATCTAGTACTGCTGCTGTTTGAACTGTTTTCCTCTTGAATGTATCTAGTATGGAATGGAACGTATTTAGTGTGTACACTGTTGTGAACCTGTGATTTCAGGTGAGCCTTCCGCAGACTTGTGTTTGTGTTACTTGATGTCTGTAGATTGTTTGTCTGTCCACTGCTGCTACTTGATGTGTGTACCACCTGCATTGTGAACTAAGGAACCGGACTACTGAAGTCCTGCTTCCCAAATCTGAATTCCCCTCGGAAGAGGATGGATGAGGATGGACGAGGCCAGCCCGCCTAATAAAATTCTGCAGTTTGCGCTTGGCAGCTTCACGTTACGACCTACTACCAGGCTGTGCAGCGGAAGGGACGACCGTCCCCCTAGCTATGCCTATGGCACTCTGTATCCCGCGCGCCACCAAGGTCCTGGATGAGGGGCCTCCCCTGTCCTCTGCTAGTCTGCTTGATGACCAAAATATGGCAGAAGCTTAATTTTTCTTGTCTCTTAATTCATTCTGGGACAACAACTTGCTGTATAATGCTGCCATCCCGGAAGGGCATGTAGGGCAGGTCGCCGCCCAATCAACAACAACTCCAAGTGTGAGGCGAGAGCCCAGGGGGAGCTGACGTACCGTTTCTACATGATGAGGAGGCCGGATCTCCTAGCGCCGAAGATGGAGGGAGGGCCTTCTGCCCAATGCGCGCGCGTGCAGGGGAGTATTGTTGCAACGGCTACGGCAGCACGAGGTTGCTGCTCTGCTTCGACGACTGCATCCATGTGGAGTTGTGTAGCATTGCTCAAAGCGATGAGATCCTAATCCTGTATCAAGCAATGAACGCGAAGCTGGGCCACTTCATGATTGCTAACGACGTGCCATGGGCCACCAAAAAAGTTAAAACAGCCCAATACTCTGGAACACGGGCCGAGAGCCATAGGCTGGGCCCATCGGTCCTCACCCTGTTCCGATGTCTATGGGCCGGGTCTTGCTCGCTGTCGCTGTCGCTCACCAAGAAAATAGTTAATGCCCAAACATAATGTACACATCACACATGCATATACTTTGGCATGGAGAGGAGCGTGCATATCCCTTACATATCTCTTTGTTCTAAACTACAATACGTGTCGAAAAAAAACTGATCATGATTTTTTTTTGATCGTCCGTCTTTTCCCTTTCCTAGGGTTTCAACAGCAACCGCATCGGTCGCCGTCGGGCGGCGGCGGTCTTCCTTGCCTCCGATGGCCCTTTGGGCTCTTGGCGAGGTGGTGGAGACCGCTGCCTCTCCCCCGGTCGGTGGTGGTAGTCCTAATAGGTTTAGGTTTTGGTGTTCGATGACGGCGTCGAGGAGGTGGCGGCGGCGGCGTCTTCATGGAATAAGGTCCTCTTGTGCTTCTCCCCGCATCGGGGGTGCTCTGCTCCGGCACCGTCGACGAGCACGTGGAGGTGGAGTCCGACTTTGTCGGCTCGTCTACAAGAGTCGGTCGGGCGCGGCTTTTCGTCTCGTGGTGAGAAGGGGTCGTCGGCCTTGTGTTTCAAAGGGTGCGGAGGATACTGCGGGCGTTGTGGAAGACGAGTAGGATGGATCAAACTCGCGGCGTCGGTGGTGGTCGTCAACAACGAGCTTGCATCCAAGGTCGGACGGAGTTCGTGGCGTGGACGACCTATGGGCGTTCGGTAACTTCGCTCGTCGGCGTTTGGCGTCGGCGGTCCACATCAAAGCCGTTGTCGCGGTGGAGCTTCTTTCGGCCATGTGTTTGACTGCAGCATCTGGAGTCGGCGTTCTTCGGCGTCGAGTTTCTGGTTTTGCATGTTGGTTTGGACGGTTGTCCTTCGTATCTTTACGGTGTTCTATATTTGTACTCTTCTATTTTTCTTAATTAATATACAGGTAGTACATTTTATAAAAAAATACGTGTCGAATCTTGACATATAGCAAAATTTATGAGAGGAGCACGTTGTACTACTATTAATAGGGCATTTTGTTAGGATCCTCTCGGCTTTGGCTCTAACTCCAAGTAGCCTTACTAAGGGCACTCACAATGCAAAATCTATCATAGAGTCTAAAACTATTTATTATCTTTGTATCTTTGTGGACTTGGAGTCCAAATAAGATTTAGAGGTTTTCTCTTTCTCTCTTCCATGAATATACCGCCACATCAGCAAAAGTGCAATAAATATGAAGCTAATAAATAATCTTAAACTCTATGGTAGAGTCTGCATTATGAGTGCCCTAAACGTTTTACAAGAGAAGAGCCGCTTTTTTATTGTCAAAATAGAGGAGCCAGAGCTATTTTCTCCTCCGAAACAGCACACGCTCACCAAGAAAATAGTTAATGCCCAAAGATAATGTCACACATGCATATTCTTTGCCGTGGAGAGGAGCGTGCATATCCTTTATGCACTAGTACTCTCTTTGTTCTAAACTATAGACATATGTCTAATCTTGATATGTACCAAAATTTATGAGAGGAACACGTTGTACTACTATTAATAGGGCATTTTGGCAGGATCCTCCTCGGCTCTGTCTCCAACTCCAAGTAGCCAACTAAACGTTTTATAGGAGGTGCTGTTTTTATTGTGAAAACAGATCGAGGAGCCGGAGCTGTTTTCCTCCGAAACAGCACCCGCTCCTAGGAGCCCTACAACACTCGTTTAGTTTGTCTGATGTGTGCACGTCTCTTATACCGTTATCACATTATGGACACAAAATACATGATGCTCTACATTAAGCCGTCCCTACAAATGGTTCTCAAACGAGCCGCCTATGGATAGACCCATGAATGTCAAAGGCAAGGTGAACTCGTTCCTACATTGACATAGTGATTTTTGTTACAACACACTTGATCCATATGTACATGTTTTTATTTGCTTGTAGATACCAATGTGTTTTTTCCAAACTGCATGTGCATCAAAATTGGGGTTCTTCGTTGTGCAGGCACTATTGCACTTTGAAACACATTTGTTATGTTACAAACACTTGTGCTTGGTACTATATATGTAATTGTTGCCGTCTTATGTATGAGACTAAGGCACACATAGGATTCTAGATTCGATTTTGTGGCCATGCTTTCGTACATAAACAGAAGATGAAGTGGGACTGGGACCATTGTGGACATGAATAGAAGATAAGATAGGATGGGGCAAAGTGCTGAAGGGTGATAATAGGTGCAGGGTTTGTATGTGCTGGACAGTACGGGTCAAAAAAATTGCCCTTTCTTTTATAGATTCCATACAAAATGATGCATATTCTCATATATACTGACGTTGTATCAATAAAGTTGCCAGAGCCATAACCAGAAATAACGAGGTTGTGGTTATGTGAGTTATCACCTTGTAGTAATATTCAAGGGCACTAAACCAATTTGGCTCTTTTTGGACGGTGAGTGCAGAATTTCATGGTGATCACTTCTATGGTTTTGATAAATAAATGTCATCTATCTGTTCTAATTTTAAAGTAGTGACATAACCTTTGACCATTTTGTTTGATCCTACCAATTCAAAAAAAAAAAATTGTACTCTAATCTTTAGCTCCCCTAGCAATGCACAGTCATTCACCCTAGTATTAAGAGAAGAAGTAAATACTCCGTATGCTAAGACGACACATGCGTTCCTAGAAAACGTGTTAGTGGAACGCCTCGGCGGGTGCCTGGGCCACCATGCCGTCGTGGGTGCTGGAGGACGGCGCCCATACGTGAAAGGAGAGGTGCTGCTGTGTTGTCTTTGCAGCTTGCCGGGCAGTGGGAGAAACATGATGAAAGCAGCTGCACATGATGAGAACAAGCCGCAGCCATGCACGGGTGAAAAAAAGACACTTTCTTCCTTTACCAGCACATATGCTATATCATAACGCCTGATCAAGTGAAAAAAGTTTTGATCTCCTTTACAGCTAACCTCTTGGCCTGCCTAGTATATAATGTACTCCCTCCGTTTTAAATTATAGTTTACTTTGGTTTTTATAGATACATTGATTTTGCTATGCATCTAGCTATACATGATGTCTAGATACTTAGTAAAAGAAATGGATCTAGAAAAGCCAAAGTGAACTACAATTTAAAACGGAGGGATTACGTGATTGCCTAGTTATTGTTTCCTTGCCTTTGCTCTGAGCATTTGCGGCCTCGCCACGGATAAACTCGACACGGTTCTGTCCATTGGATGGTCTCGGTTCATGTGGACATCCTCAACGACACCTAGCGCGTTTGAGGGCCGGCTCTAGGGGAGGGGCAATGTGGCCTCCAGGGGTCCATGGAGCTTGGGGCTCAAGACCATATAGTAGTATATATATATATATAATTTTCTATTTGACATAATTAGCATTGAAAGGCCCATCACAAAAGGCAACTCTTCCTTTCACTCCTACTAGGTTCATGCCCGTGAATTGCTATTATAAAATTAACACCGATGTTAAAGTGACATTTAATCTAAAAAGTGAAGTTCTTAAAATGGAGTTGCACAACGTTCTCCTTCCGTGCTGCTAAGCTCATCTGCAATGGAGCCGTTATCTCCCGGCCCCAAGCAGGAGACGTTGCGGCGGCAATACACTTGTTGTGTGAGGGGAGTCGAATAGTCGATGCACATGCTGATACTGGTGGCAACAAAGGGCGAAGGTTTATTATGTAGTGAGAATTCAATAGTTTTTTTTTTCAAACACGGGCTTGGCCCATATTTTGTTAAGAGAAGTGGGAACGTTTACACACCCTAGTATACATTCCCCAGCGAGGTGCCCAGGAATGCACTAGGTTCAACACACATTACAAAAGTCACCAGCTTAAATGGTGGTGCTTGGAGGGTCATACTAAGAGATGAACCAAATGCGCGACTAAAAAACAAGCGTCCTTGCTAGGCGAGGGTGATCAGCACCGCGGCCACCCCGTGGTAACCTGCCGCGGCCCAAGCCTCAGCCTCCTCACGAACCAACGCGACTAGACTGTCTAGAGAGGTGCTGGAGCCCACGGCGTCGAAGGTTCGTGTGTTCCTCTTCTTCCAAACGACCCAAGAGATGAGCAGCACCAGAGTCAGAAAGCACGCCCTGTAGTCCTGCGGTGTGGCGCATGCACCCGCGGCCACCGGTCGGCGAGTCGGAGACACTATCGGGGCCACTAGTAACGAATTGATTTTGCGTGACACCCCCAAAATAATAACCGTGGCGGACACTTCTTTTGCCCGCCACGGTTAATCGGCCGCCACATGCAGTTTTATTTTGCATGGCGGGCATTTTTTGCCCGTCACAAAAAATCGATTAACCGTGGCGGGCAACTTAAAAACGCCCGCCATGGTTAATATCTATTTTCCGTGGCGGGCATCTTAACGTGCCCGCCCCGGTAAATTGATTTTGCGTGGCGGGCACCTTAATTGGCCCGTCACCGAAAAAGGCCGAGGCCCAATGAGCCTAGGTAAGGCCCGATAGTCGTCTTCGATATAAAAACCAATACCTAGGGTTTCTCCGTAGCATTTCACTCTCTCCCTCTCCCCACTCTCACCCTCTCCTCCCGGCGCTCGTCCACCGCCCCCACTCTCTCTCCCGCTCGACCACGGCGGCCCACGCGCGGATCCGGCGCGGCGGAGGCGAGGGTGGTGACGACGAGGTGGTAGGCGCGCCGCCACGGGCGGATCCGGCACGGCGAGCGGCGGCGGCGCGTGGCGCGAGGTGGGGAGGAGCACCACCACTCGCGGATCCGAGCGCGGCGAGCACAACGGCGGCGACGCTCTCCCCGGCGGATCTCGGCCTCTCCTCCACGGATCTCCGTCCTCTCCTCGGCAGATCTCCGACCTCTCCTCCCCGAAAGCACGCGATGGCGGCGGCGCTCGTGGATCCGGCGGCAGCCCACGGATTCGACCTTAGAGCGCGTGGATCGCCGGTGGCGCGCGGATCGGCCTCGAGCACGTGGATTCGGCGGTGTCACGCGGATCGGCGGCGACGGATCCCGTCGGCGCCGCCCATCCCCAGATCAGCGACGGGTGGGCCTTCGCCGCGGCGGGCGCAGATCCAAGAAGGTGGAGGTCATGGCGAGCTCGATGGCGGCGATCGGCGGTGGATCCAAAGAAGGTGGAGGTCATGGCGAGCTCGATGGCGGGCCGGGCGGCGCATCCGGCCTCGGCTAGGGTTTCCCGTCTATCGGGCTCGAGAATGGGCTTTCCGGTGGGCCTGTGTATTTTTTTTTTTTTTAACAATTTACCGTGGCGGGCATCCTAATGTGCCCGCCACGGTTAATCTATTAACCGTGGACGGGCAAAGGAGCCCGCCACCGATATTCCTTAAATTAACCGTGACCTTGTGGGGGTGACGGGCGCCGCCCGCCCGCCACGTTAAATCTGGCGCCCGTCACCTAAAAAAATTTCAGTACTAGTGGCCATAGATGGTGAGAGGCCCACTAGAATTCGATAGTTTCATAGGTGGCACAATTATATGTAGTGGAAGAGCCCTCTAAAGCCGAGGACACGAGGCGAGCGTCTCGCGATCATGTAGCACGCTGATCGCGCAGTGGGGTGGTCTCTTGGCGCAGCGGGCAAAGACGTGACTCTCGAGTCACGATGGTGCAATCATAATGGGCCTGTTTGGTTGCCTAGACCTTCGCGGCTGGCTCGCATGGCTCAACCAAGGCCAGGTTTGGCCAGGCCCAAAGCATGCAACATGGCCTTGTTTGGTTGGTTGTATGAGCACAACCGGGCCAGCCGAATCGCTGTTTGGTATGCTGCATTTGGATGAGATTTAAACTTGGTGCATGCATGAATGGTGTTTGGTGGCCTGCATATAGATGCTAGCTGCATCACATTCAAATTGTCACAATCTGATCACACTGAAACTACATACTCTTTTACAACAACTTCCAAATTAAAAACCCTATCACTACAACCACAACTAGGATTATCACAACCACAACAAAACATTCGCATTGATCTCCGGCAGGTTGGACTAAAGGTGGATTAAGTGGTTGGAGAAGGGGTGGATCCACCAGATGCCCAAGACCAGCAGCAAAAGCCTGCTCCGCCTCCACTCTTATGTTGTATTTCTTGTAGCAATTCCCCTGGAATCCGTGTACTTGTTCATGTGCTTCTTTCCAGGTGGAGTACACCCAGGTAGGATGGTTCTTCCTACCCCTAAATGCTGCTTGGATCTTGGCGGGAACTTTAGCATAGATATGAGTCCCATCTATTGCCCCAATACAGTCCAACATAGAACCCGATTTGACATAGTAAATTAATCGAAACCCATGCAAGAACACCCTAAATTCTATATGCCAAGTTTTTACCTTAAAGTAAGGATACCATTTGTGGTTGTTGCTAATTTTTAGTGGTGTGTCATTTGATGGAGGCTTTGTCATCTCATGCCTCGGTTCTCCAACAGCATACAAGGTGCATAGTTTCTAAACACCTTCTCTAGTTTTGCTTGACTACTCTAAACCATTGGTTATGACCAACAATATGCAAAAACAATGCAACTTGCTCTTCTGCAGAACTGTTTAGGTTGTCCTAAAGTAAATGTCTTGCCCTAAGCAAGTTGCATAGAGAGAAAAAAGGGACTCTTCTCATGCATAGCATGTTGACACACTCAATATCATTGTAGTTGTATATCAAATCTAAGTTGTGTTGGCGCTCCTGATCCCACCGGCTCAGAGGGCCATAGAAAATCTGTGGCCTTGAGCCCTCAATCACCCTAACCCTAGCTAACAACAGTGCATACATAGCAGAGATAAGGGCAGTTGCACGAGCAAATAAAATACGCCGCTTACATTTACAAATCCATCTAGAATAACGGAGGCATTCAAGAACAATGTCACTACCAGCACACATAGCAGGTAATCAGAGAAAACAATAATCATCATAGACTAGGACATATGCTCAAAGTAAAACAATAATCATCATAGACTAGGACATATGCTCAAAGTAAAATAGAATCATCATAGACTAAGACATATGCTCGGATATTATATGCAAAATCATCATAGACTAGGACAACAGCTCAAATCGCACGCAGATCGGACAAACGAGAATCAGCGGTCGAGGGAGAAAGAGGGGAGATTGGATGAATATTGCACCACGAAGACCAACAACAATGATCACCATGAAAGATTGAGAAAGGGGAGACCTCCAAACCAACCGAAACACCACAGATCTGGCGACCCTGCAACCAAATCAAAAGGATTCATACCACAATCCTAGGCTAGAGTTTGCAAGACCAACGAGAGAGGAGGAGAAATCACCTACGAGGAGAGGGCTCGAGATCCACTACCTGCTGCAAGAATAGAGAGAGAGAGGCCTCATATCCACGAATCCCCAACCATAAGAACAGATCGAGGGAAGGAGGGAGGGAGGGAGAGGAAGACCTACCGACGGCGAGCGGTGGGAAAAAGCAGGAGGAGGGAGGGAGGGGGATAAATAGGCGAGCTTGGCACAAAAGGAGGAGGAAACCCTACCGAGTTCACGCCATCTCCAGACGGCCGAAATCGGCGGAAGCGCGCCACGATGGAGCATCGGCGAGCCCGGCCGGGGAGGAACGCTCGATTCGGCCGTTCCTCTCGAGCCTGGGCAGGGGACACTTTTTGCACGAAGTGGGCCTGGCTGGGAGGGGAGAGCAGGGAACCAACCACTACGACACTACATCAAGCGAGCCTGGCTGGGGCCATATCCAGGGAACTAAACACGCCCAATATGATGATAGAAAAATGAAAGCGTTAGGCTATAATTGAGCACGATTGGTTTGGTTTCAGTTTCTGTATCTCACATAGGATTGAATGAGATTGGTTCTGGTTTTAAATATGGAAACCTCATGTGCCATGTGAATGTGCACTTGAATGGCTATGGTTTATGTCATGATGATGTCAACATGACATCACTTGAAGTCAATCAAAAGCTAGATCAGGGGCATGAACATGTTGCAGAACTCAATACCAATGAAGGTGCTACAGATGAGCACTGAGAACGGTATTTTGGATGACATTAATCTCTTGATCTTATTCTTGAAGATTTGCATCAAGAAATATCCGAATACGGGTTTTTACACGGTATTAGAGCATTATTTTTTATTTGAGGTAATCATAATGGTTACCGTTTTTTGTTTTTGTTGCGCTATTGTTATATTCTATGAGCTTTACATATACCGTGAAGTATTCTTTATTATTATATTGTCAATTTGATATAAAAAATAGTTCAACGGGCCCTTATATATCTAATTGCTTGTCCTAAGAGCCCATCAAAATTATAGAGCCGACCTACGTTTGGCACGAGAACTGTGAGAGCTCGAGGCACGCACTACCATACTCAGCTTATTTGTCGAGAAAAGGCCGCAGCCTTTGCCGAGTGCCACCCATGCCATAGCTCACTTGGCAAAGGCCCGCCCGGCAACGCCCTCTTTGTCCGGTGCCTTTTTGTCGGGCACTTGGCAAGCCTTTGTCGAAAGTGCTGAGTGACCTTAGTAAAAAGACACTCGGCAAAATTTAAACCGAGAAAAACACAAAATAAATAGCAAAAAAAAAATAATCGAGGGAGGCCCCCGCCCAGCCCACCGTCCCCATCAAAATCGTAAGTCGCAAAAATTTTCACACAAAATCCCCATCAAAGTTGCAAGTCCGCGACATTTTTCACACAAAATTCGCGTGCTATGTGGCCAGCCGGATTCGAACCCTCGTAACCTCTCCCTCTAGCGTACCCCCACTACCATTGCACCACATTGTCTTTCAAAGTACTTCTACGTCTAAAAATCTTTTTTGGTTCCCTACGTATTATACATATATAATCGAGTGTAAATTACTTGTTTGAGGCCCTAAACAAATTCACATCAAAACATTGTCAACTACAAAGTTTCATAGCTTTTCGAGATATACAATTTTCATTTAGGGAGTTTCTCCATCCGAGTTTGTTTGAAAAAAAACCAAATCTTAAAATTTTGAAATTCAAACTAGCTTTTTGTATAACAAGAGGATTTCAAAATCAAAACGCCGTCAACTAGAAACTTTTATAACGTCTTAAGATCTACAAAGTTTATTTTGTTCATTTTGTGCATCCGACATAGTGGTTAGAACATTGTTCAGAAACCTTATATATCTCTCTTCTAGTTTCATGAAACCACTTGAGAGAGATGTATATTTTATGAACAACATTACTATATCGCTTCTTCAAATGAAGAAATGACAAAAACAAAAGTAGTAGATCTTGAGAAGTTATACAACTTTGTAGTTAAAATTGTTTCATTTCAATTGATTTACTGCTTCAAAATATGCTTTGAAGTTGTTGATTTTTGAAATTCATAACTTTAAAAGTCACAAGCAGATAACTAAGCTATAAGAACACAATAAATTGATAAAGCAAATTTAGAAAGAAAAAATCATCAAAATTTTGAAAGTCACAAGCAGATAACTCAAGTAATAGCTGTAAAAAACACAACAAATCCAAAGAGCAAAATTTTAAAAAGAAAATTGATCAAATTTGGAGTTAGTATGACGAAAGAAAAACTAGTTACAAGTATTAACCAAGGATCAAAATAGAAAATCTCAGTTGTTTGCCGAGTGTTTTATTCTCACAAAGTAGCTGTTTGCCGAGTGCCACCCTAGGCACTCGATAAAGTAGATGTTGCCAAGTGTTTTACTCACTCGGCAAAGCAACTGTTTGCCAAGTGCAATTTTTCAAACACTTGATAAAGTTTTATTTAGCGAGTGTTTTTTGCCGAGTGTTATGTATCCAGCACTGAGCTCCGAGACTGAGACCTCCACTACCGCTGCTCCTCCAGTGTCCAGACCAGCAGCATAAATCTCTCCCCAACCCCAACTGAACCGACGGCTGTGCAGCACACTGCGGCTCATCAATCTGCTGAGCACTTCGATCTCTCTTCTTTTTACATGTCACGGAGAGAAAAAGAGAGAGACGAAGGGGTTATGGAGGGCTCCGTGCAAACCTTGCTGAGCAACGCCGGCCAGCTGCTAAGCAAGGAGTACCAGCAGCTCCATGGCGTCGGCGGCGAGGTCGCCGAGCTGCGGGACGAGCTGGACGCCATCAACGCCCTCCTCATCATGCAGTCCGAGGCAGAGGATGGGGCCGTGGACCGCTTCCTGCAGGTGTGCATGAGGCAGCTGCGCGAGGTCGCCTACGACGCGGAGGACTGCATCGACCTCTACAGGCTCCGCATCGAGTCCAGGCCCAGCGATGGCGTATGTGCCTGGCTCGGCCGCATCCTCGGCACACTACAGTCTCGCCGACGCCTCGCCTGTGAGATCAGAGCCCTTTGCGGCCGCGCCGTCGCCATCAGCGATCGCCAGGCACGGTTCGGCGTCAACCGAGACGCGCTGCGCCGTTCCCCTCCTCTGCTACCTGCCCCCATGTCGGCAGCGTCCACTACTGCTAACAATGCCGACCACCGGCGTTTGGTCGGCATCGAGGACCAGGCTAACGCCCTGGCTGCACGGCTGAAGACGCGGGTCGGCGAAGAGGCTACCGAGTGCATGGCCGTTTTCTCCATCGTGGGGTTCGGAGGCCTTGGCAAGACGACGCTGGCCATGGAGGTGTGCCGGTTGCTTGAAGCGGAGTTCCCCTGGCAGGCGATGGTGTCCGTCTCTCAAGCATTCCAGCCAAGCTGGGGCCTCAACGCGTTGCTGACGGACCTTCTTCGGCAAGTCGTGAAGCCCGAAAATGCTGACGGCAGGGGCATCAAGGAAGAGGCTGCCCTGGGTCAAATTTACGGCCTGGATGACAATGGGCTAACCAAGAAACTCCACGAGCTTCTCGCGGACAAGCGGTATATTCTTCTCCTTGTAGTTACAAATTCCCTAGGGATATACTGGCTCCGTGCCAAAAATAAGATGTCATTCTCACATTTTCAGAAGTTAAACATTTTTTAACTTTGATCAAAATATATAAAAATATTAGTGTTTATAATACACAATTAGTATCATTAGGTAGATATAAATATTATACGAGCTACAATTTTAATCAAAGTTGAGAGAGTTTGACCTGCACACATCGAGAGAGAGAGCTATAATTTTACAATTTTATAAAAACATTTTTAACTTTGATCAAATATATATAAAAATATCGTTGAAGAATATATTTTCATAATAAATTTATTTGGTGATATAAATATTATACGAGCTACAATTGTAATCAAAGTTGAGAAAGTTTAACCTGCACACATCGCCAGAGAGAGAGTAAGATTTTGAAAATCTAGAAGAAAGAAATCAGGCAACAACGATTAACACCATCAGTCTACACATGTCTACACATGACTACTTCGATGCTCTCGCACATATTTAAATTTTCTTAAGAGATATAAGTATTAGTTGTTGTTTAATACATCTAGCAAAAAAAAATTTGTTTATACAAAATTGTGTGTTTGTTCTTTGTTTATTTTCTATAACAGATTATAGATAAATTGTAGTCTGTATCTAGTTATTATAAATTTATTAATTACTTTTTTGCGAGGGACAATTCTAAATTTTGTAATTCATATTTTTATTTTTTTGACACTTCTATATATTTTATGTATGTAATTAGCTTGAAATCTTGCCATTAAATATGGTGGATCTTGCTGAATGGCATATTTTATGAAGTCATGAATCTAAATTTTAATTTTCTAAATTTTGTGCTCATTGAGTGCTAAAAACTTTTGTCTTCAAGTTAAGTTGAATCTCTTATGCTTGTTTTGTATTTTTTATCCCTCTTTTTTTGTACTTTTAAAATAATATTTTTGGGTCCTTGAGTACATCCTTAAATACTATGATAGCATAAGCAATCATTTAAAACCTACACATGTCACTTAAGATAAGTGATAGAGCTTGAAGTGAGACCTCGGATGGGGTAGCTGTACTAAATTCAAGACAATTTTAACTATTGTCTTATAATGATCGACTTTTTTACAAAGAACTATATAGTGTAACTGGTAATTAAAAATCTATCACAATTTGTTAGAACATGAACAATTAGAGGGTACAAAGGCAAGCATTCTGAATATATGCAGGCCTAAATTTATCTATGAATTTTGAACAGTTACCACTCTTGTAATCTATAGAAAGCATGACTTGATAGCCTTTTTCTGAAAACAAATAAAGAGACCCCCACCTAAACATTCTCGTACAATGTTCAAATGTGGGGTCATTAGTTGCCTTTTGGATATACAACTAAACTTATACTACACATGCTTAAACCAGGTACCTCATAGTGATTGATGATGTTTGGAGTGTGCGAGCATGGGAGGCAATCCAATCAAGCTGCCAGAGAACAACAAGGGCAGTAGAATCATCGTGACCACTCGGATACAAACAATAGCCAATGCATGTAGTACTGCTAGTGTTAGTGGCCTTTGCATTCATAAAATAGAACCCCTTAAACTTGAAGATTCCAAGAAGTTGTTTGTCAGCAGAGTGTTTGGCTCCATGGATGCCGCCTACCCCAAGGAGTTTGAAGATGTAATGGGTGACATCTTAAAAAAATGTGGTGGGCTGCCATTGGCCATTGTCAGCATTGCTAGTGTTTTAGTAGGGTACAAATCATCAGAAAGCAAAGATAAGTGGGATAGAGTCTGCCAATCAATTGGTTCTCAGATAGAGAGCCACCCTACCCTTGAGGGGATGAAGCATATAGTCACGCTTAGCTACAATCACCTCCCACATCAGCTCAAGGGTTGCATGATGTACTTTAGCATTTTCCCAGAGGACTATGTGATCAGAAAGAGCCGACTATTGAACAGATGGATGGCTGAAGGATTGGTTCCTCCAAAGCGGGGGTTGACTAGGTGGGAGGTTGCAGAGTCTTACTTGGATGAACTCTTGAGTAGGAACATGATTGAAGAAGTAGGCCATTTGGAGGGTCATGCCTGGAATGAGCAAACATATAGGGTGCATGACATGCTTCTTGAGGTCATGGTGTCCAAGTCTTTGGAGGATAATTTTCTTAGTTTGCATGGAGTGCAGTATAAGGGGATGTTGTATGACAAGATCCGTCGCCTCTTGGTCCATGGTGACATAGAAAGTGTTGATTCTTTCACAAAGAGAACTTCTGAAGGCCGTCGAGGTGAGGATAATTTGAACATGAAACATGTTCGATCACTGATCATGTTACAACTCCATGGGCAACACAAGCTCCTAAAAATGCTAGGCAACTTCGTCCTCTTGAGGGTGCTTGACCTAGATGGCTGTGAGGGAGTAACAAACAAGCATGTGAGCTACGTCTGCAATTTATACCTACTTAGGTTCCTAAGCTTGGGGCACACAAGCATAAGCAAGGTTCCTAGGCAGATCGGGAATCTAGAGCATTTGGAGACACTTGATCTAGCTCTGACACTCCTTACTGAGCTGCCAAAAACTATCACAAAGCTAGAGAAACTGGTGGACATTCGATTCTCCAACAAGGATAATTTTTGGGGTACTGCATGGACTATGCCCCAAGGAATAAACAAAATGAAGGCCCTACGTGTGTTGTGTAGGGTATGCCTTGGTAATGACTTTAAAGTTTCTCAAGAGTTAGGTGAACTAGAACAACTGCAAGAGTTGGACTTGTCCATCGACAACAACAAGATCATTGATGAGAAGGTTCTTGAAGAGCTTGCTCTGTCCATAAGTAAGATGCACTCCCTTCGGTGGTTCTTAATAGGGCGACATGGAAGTAGTGATGGTGGCAAGCTACTGAACTTTCTCCATCACATACCAACACCACCACGGCTCCTCCAAACCCTTTGGATCAAAGGTGACATCGATAATGGATTGCCTAGCTGGATTGGGTCACTCACACAGCTTGTTAGTTTTACTATTGTGGATACAAGCCTTACTGATGATGACCTCTTTAGCGTGCTGTCTATGCTGCCCAACCTCAAGGCTTTGTGCGTGGGTTGGGAATGCTATAGGGACCATGATGAGCTGGTTGCACGCACCAGGCATAAATTTCCAGTGCTCATGGACCTGATGCTTATAGGTTATCTACCCAAAGTTATTCGGTTTGAGGAAGGATCGATGGCAATGCTAGAGATGCTTGAACTGAACTTTGATATCAAGTCCCGACACGTGGCAGAGAGGAGCATTGAAGGCATTGAACACTTGACCAAGCTGAAAAAGGTTACGATCGATGGTGACAAGGGCAACCGTGAACTAAGCCACGCAATACTGGAACAGCTAATGGCTGCAAATAATGATAGGTCGTCGAGGTCTAACTCCAACCAATTCCAAATTGCAGTTAAATATTCGTGATTGTCTTATTGCCTTATTTAGTGTTCAACTTCAAAAGTGGTTGTCCGTGTGTGTTGGTATACCTGATTAGTACTGATGCTTTATTTTCCTCTTGAATGTATCTTAAAAATAAAAGAATTCCCTTGTTGGTGTGCAACCAAGTTTCTGTGTAAGGAACTAATTAATTTGTAAGGAACTTGGATTAATCTGTCAGAGACTTGACAGATAGTTTTATTGAAGAGGCCATGGTTAGCAGTTAACTCTTGTGTTAATAACTGCTAACCATAGCAATTGTCAAAATGAATTGTCTCTATAGCAGGTAACTCTTGCGTTAGGATGTCATTCATGGTTAGCAATTGATCGCATCTCGAAATGGCTAGGCTAGTAAGTGATGCGAACGATGTAATCATGCCATCATGTTGTGTAGCTACTCTTAACATATGCAAGTGATGGACACTTTGCGATCCTGAGCTGCTGTAGAGCTGGAAGACTTCCCGGTTGTAGTTGGATGGATGTCGAACTGAAATATGATGAGTCCTCTGTGCGTGTAACGATATATGGCTGTAACGAGAAACGTGCTATATATGCCAGGCCACCAAAATTGTTGTTGTTGAGCTGGAAGACTTCCTCTTGGGAATGTACTCGGTGATATAGAGCCTCGAGGAGAATTTTTATATTTTAATCCTTTTTTTAATAAATATTTCAATATTAATCATCCAGAAAAAAATTGCATCAGATAGCCCATTTGGTCGCGCCAGCCCGTCGCTGGCGCGATCAAAATGTTTATAATCGCGCCACATGCGTTGGTGCGGCAACATCCGCACATTCGACGGGCGTTTCCGGCGTGGAAAAGCTTGTTGTGCCACTCACGTTGGCGTAACAGTATTCTCTTGTCGCGCCCTTTGGGAGTGGCGTGACAAGGATAAAATTTCAAAAAAATCATAACTCTTCAATAAGACATTGGATGGAGATGATTTTTAGATGAAAATTGTATCCCTCGGCGAGATCTACAACTTTACATTTTCGAGGTTTTTCATTTCACGGCATTAAGATGCTCAAAAAAATTATATAAAAGTTCAGCACCATAATAATCAGGTACCTCTCGCTTGTCGCATTAGAAAATTAACATCTGTTTTGTGTGTTGCCAAATGAAGATACTTTTTATACCAAAATTGTAGCACTCAAAAATATTTAGATGCTTATGGTTTTGAGTTTTTACATTTGAAGTTGTTAAGATGTCGAAGAAATAGTATAAAGCCTCAACTACATTAAGTTGTTGATACTTTTATGTTATTTTTTTGAACATTATTACAATATCAAATGTAAAAACTCAAAACTACAAACATGTATATCTCTTCGAAAGTGATACAATTTTGGTATAAGAAATGTCTTCATTTGACAACATATTAGAAAGATATTATTATGGTGCTGAGCTTTTATATAACTTTTTTCAGCACCTTAACATCATCAAAAAAAAAAAAACTCAAAACTAAAAAGTTGTAGATCTCGTTGAGGGCTACAATTTTCATATAAAAATCATCTTCATCCGATGTCTTATCGAAGAGTTATGATTTTTCAAAATTTTAGCGTTGTCAAGCCACTCCAGGTGTGGCGACATGACAATACTTGCCACGCCAACGGGAGTGGGCGCGACAAGCTTTTCCACGCCGGAAACGCCGCCGTCATCGTGTCGTATGTTGCCGCGCCAACGCATGTGGCGACTATGTTATTTTGGTCGCCAACGGGCTGGCGTGACAGAGGCTATGTCGTGCAAATAATTTTCCGAGCAGTTATTTTTAAAATATTGTTTAAAAAGGATTAAATTGTTTTTAAAAAACCGAGCCTCAAGAAGCCGTCGACGTCACCCCAAGTACATTTTGCTTAGGGATAGAGCAAGCCTTATAAGAACATCCTCATCAACAATGGCCTTGGAGTCATCCAGAGACACCACAAAAACTTGAAGCTGCTCCAGCGCTCACCCACCTCTTGGGCAGCATCAGAGTCGTCGTCGCTCCCGAGAGTCACCCTAAGCAGCACACGCCTTCATCTTGCTGATTCCCCGCAGTATACTCCACATTGTACCCTAGAAATCATCCCTGTTGGAGAATCGTATGTGCTCGAGTTTCTCCAGATTTGTGACGGTTTCTGGTAGCTCAGTGAGGAGCGTGTAGTCTAGATCAAGTGTTCATAAATGCTCTAGGTTCTCGATCTGCCGAGGCACCTTGCTCACCTTTGCTAGCCAACCTGAAGAGCTTGTATGTGACAAGGACACGCTATGTCGACGGCAAGCGCGATGCTGATGAGTTGGTTGCACGCAGCAACCACAGGTTTCCGGTGCTCAGGGACGTGATACTTGGGGTTGCCTACCCAATAAGGTTATTCGGTTTGAGCAAGGATCTATGTCAACGCTGCAGAATCTTGAACTAAGGTTTGACTACAGGTCGACAACGCAAGTGGTGGAGAGGAGCATGAGCCTCGTTGGCATCGAGCAGCTCACGAACCTGAAGAAGGTTACGCTCGATGGGAACAAAGACAACACTGCACTAATCCACGCGGTGGAGCTGCTAAAGGCTGACGGATGTGCTGGTAGGCTCTCTGCTAGGTCGAATGAATTCCAAGTTGCAGTGAAATAACGGTGATTGTTTTCTCTGTTGCATGCTTTTCCTCTTGAATTTATATCTTCACAATTATTTTTTTAGATCTTTCGTTAAGCAGAATGGAGTGGTCAATAGACCTACATATAGTTGTAACAAACGGTGACTCGGTAACACAGGTTACCATCGTCACCCCCTAAACTACTGGATTAGCAATAGAAGATTACATGCCGATCAATTAGCTACTAGGGACGGGCCTAGGCCAGACCACCTCATCCTCGAGCCCAGCCAACTTGAGCTCCATCGCGTTGAGATCGAAACCACCCTTGAGAAGGGTCTGCAAATGCTTCCGCTTGTTTCTAGTCATTCCCCGCATAATGCGGCCTTCAACTTCGCCTTGATCTCGACAGCCACCTCCTCATCGGCTACCTGAATGCCAAGCTTCTTGAGCAGGACTCTTTGCACCTGTACGGTGGCGTTCTCCACCATGGGCTTTGTCGCTATCTGGCCGCTGCTCCTGAGGAAATGCGCAGACACCGGCGTGCGAGAGCGACGGTGCCTCAGTCCTGCCTGAATGAGAGGGGTCCCCATTGGGAAGCAGAGTTCGCCCTCCAGCCTCTACTGTAGGGAGGCCGGGTCGACCTCGATCTCCCCATCCGACGATGGGAGGGATGCCGGGCCGGAGTCATCCAGAGCAGAGGACTGCGGCAGTCAACTCGAGTCCACCATTTAAAATAGTTTCATATCAACCATGTCGGTCCACCAGTCCGAGCCTCTGACTGTCACCCGCTGGGCTTGTGATGGCCGTGCACCTGGCCAGGCCTTGTTGCAGCTTCGTTCTCCGCGATCCTGGCCCACCAATCATCGTGGGCGGCACCGAGCATGTGAGGCGGTGAACTCCTCCAGCATTGGGTCGATCCACGCGCGTGCGGCACCATGCTCGCGGGGCTCCAACTCCAGCGGATCAGGCTCGGGAAGCAGCCCGCATGGCGGCGACTTGATCGTCCCCACCAATGTTGATGTCGCTTGCCGGCTTGCTCGGCGCCGCTAACATCGGCGTTGGCGACGACCAGTGGCGGGGTTAGTGGTGTCGCCGTCTTGGGCCCCCCTGGCCAAGCGAATTAGTGGCCCACCATGGCCATGCGAATCGACAAGGTCCAACGGCCCCTCTGAGCGATTCGAGGCCCGGGCATGTCCTGATGCGTCGCGGCCTCCTAGCGACAAGCACGGTTCCCCTAGGTCGCCACACCTGATGGGGCGCCGCACCATCGAGGCTAAAGGCATGTGTAGTGATGAGCGGCCATGGTTGCCGGTCGCAGCCCGATGGCCAGCACCCCAGCAATCATAGCAGCGCGACGGAGAGTGACACTAAGCGGCGACGTGGTCGCGCGCAAGGCCGGAAGTAGCGACCCACAAGCTCGCAGGACTGGGCGGCGTCTCTTGGGTACCGGGCGCGCGCGCGACGACTTTGCGGCAGTCCGGGAAACCATCGGCGTCGATGATAGGCCCATGACTAGGCCGCTGAGCTGTGTCGGGGCCCGACGCTCGCCACTGCGGACCAAGCCGCTGGACCATCGGGACCCTTGCTGACGGTTGCAAACGAAGGCGAGGCTGCAGCAGGCACGCGCGCGCGGGCTGCGTCGTCGTCAGATTGGGCCTGCGCCGCGGCGGCCCCCGCCGGCGCCTTCTCCCTGAATGCCTCCGGTGGGCATCCTCCGCGGATGCATTCGCAGCCCCCGACGATGGCGGAGGTGTGGCTCGAAGAGCCTTGCGAGCAACGTCGAGGTACGGCGGGCGCGAGGCAGCAAGAGCGGGCTCATCGTCGGAGCTACCCACGCCGGGGTCAACGTCTGCCCAACGCCTAGCCTTCGAGCGCCCCACCGAGCTACCGCTAGGATGGAAGGGCGCAGCGAGGGTGGAGAGTGATTTTGACAAGCGCGGAGATGGACCGCGAGCCGGCTGCAACAACGATGACGACTGAGGCGGCGCTCTACAGAGGACAGAGGTGGACGCCGGGGCAGCAATCGCGACGTCGTCATCTACTTCAACTTCGTCGAAGACCTCCTCGACGATGACCTTAGCCTGCAGCGTCTGGAGGTGGGGCAGGGCAGAGGTGGCCGCGACGGCGGCATTCAGAGACGGCGGGGTCAAGGTGGCGCTGGCGTCCCAGTCCCCTGCACTGGAGACTGGCTGTCCACCGGCGCAGGTGACACCATAGAGGCAGCGGCAGCCCCTGCGACTGGGGCAAAGTGGCGCCGAGGCGCCCTGCGGCAGCTGCCGGGGAACGTCCAGATCCGGTGCCTACTACCGACGGGCCGCTAGATCCAGCGGGCTGTAGGCCAGAGGTCGCGACAGTAGGGCCCTGGGTTGGTGGAGACGCAACGAACAACTTCGGCCGGTAGAGCGGAGATAGGCGACGACGGCTCGGCCGACACAGGCCGCCGCTACGAAGGTGCGACTCCAACGCAACTCGAATTTTAAACTTGTACCTCCCACGCCTCCCTCAAACTCGAACCGACCAAGAAGCAGAGATCTCTCCTAAAAACGAGTAACATGACACTAACCGGTAGTGAGATGCTAAACATGAAGTGTTAGACAACCACAAGAATCACCGGAGAAAGATGGGATAACACGGACACGAGATCGAGCAAACACAGCAACACGCACCAGTGTTCTAGCAGAACTCTCGTGCAGCTCACGAGTGCACAACAAAAGGACAAAACAATTTGCACTTAAATTAATTAGCTTGCCATGAGTGATCCTGTAGTATGCACGTGATAACTCACAAAAAGAATTTTCTAAACAATCACGAGCTTCACATCTTGCTGGACAACGTCAACTCAAACTCGAAACAATCTGCAACCGGACTGGACTGGCTGGAGATCGGACCGTCCGGACGAGGCGAGAGGACTGTCCGCTGGTCACCTTCCAAAAAACCCTATCAAAACACAACTGCTGGACACGGCCTGGGCGTGGTCGTCGGACAGTCCGCGGTCTCTGCCCGGACAGCAAGGAGGCGAGGACCTTTAGATTCCTTCTGGCTTCTGCAGTGGCAATTCAATTTTGGGTGCATCTGTTATGGTAGATGAATCGATGGTGCGCTTGGACTTGTGGTGGAGGAATTGACGGTGCAATAATTTTTTGGGTTGGTGCTCAAGAAGGAACGACGGAGTGGCGGCACTGGCGTACCGGGTGGAGGTGGGATCTGATTCGTTAACTGAAAGCGGTCAGGTGCAGACGTCAAATAGACCTATGCAGTGCGTTTCCTTCTTGGTGGGTTCAACTCTTGATTTTGAAGCTTAGTGACTTGTGGGACCCGCTATACTTCAGTTACCAGTGACGGGAACCAATCAGAAGGCTGAGAACTCCAAAATAAACCCCTAGTGGGGGATACTCTTATAGGTGTAGTAGATTTATGTTTGTTTTGGTAATGGAGGCAATGATGGCTATCAGGTGTTTCTTGACAAGGATGAAGAGAAAGACTACAAATTTGATTCTGACAATTGGGAACACTTCTTGATACTGAAGGTGACATCGCCAACTCTGGTAATTGATGCACTTCTCTTATGAGGTCTTTTAATTCAAAAGATGCTGAGAGCAACGCTGGTCCTGATCTCAATGGTGCTAGAAGAGCCTTGACCCTGGTTGTAATTACTACTTGCATTGTTAATAGCTTTTACTTGTCCTCCCTCGATCATGTGTATAGTTAGTTAATTGCTACTTGTCAGTTACAAACGAGCTCAAGACATTCCTGAAGAACCCTTCTATTTTGAAAAGAATCATAGTAACTGCTTGTATTCAAACTAGCCTTTGAACACGTGTTTTTTTTTTTTTTTTTTGATGGCAGTGATCTCGTGCATCTAGAGTTAGACAAATTGCACTGGTTGAAGTTAGCACACAACATTGGTTTTCCTTTCATCTCTGTTGCTTCACCTGTAAGGTTTTGAAATGGATAAAATGATTTAGGATGAATTTTTTTTTTTTTTTTTTTTTTTTTGGCAAGGAATTTAGCATGTGGCATGGTTTGCGTAATTTGCGGTCTCAAACTTAGTCATGCCTTTTACTTATCGGTACTCAACTTTTTGCGCATGTGGAATGAATCTTTTTCGAATATGGAAAATGACTTCAAAAGCTATTTCTTTTGGCTCCACGGTACAATTTAGTAACACGTCCTATATCAAAGGATGTCTATTTGTGGCCGGTCCTCCATGTCAAGGAGAAGGTTAGAGAGGCCAACGTTGCTTTGGAGCATCATTTGCACCGGATAAACAAAGTAGAACTCTCCTTTAGTATATTGCTGAATGCATGATCAAGATTTTGATGCCATATAATGGAAGACTACAATTTCCATTGCCGACCAAGGAATACTCGCAGATAAAGTTTATATATAACGTATGTTATTCTGGTATTATGTTTTCTAGTTGCAACGCATGGGCCTTTACCTAGTAGAATGAAAATGTTGACTTGTTGACAATGACTCATCACACAAGCTAAACACAAATGGTGAGAATCAACCATGTGTTCGCATTGGGCTGTTTTACCCTTTTGGTGGCCTCGCGCATATATAGCACGTTCCTCGTTACAGCCATCTTTAGGCCTATCGATCGCTATAGACCTATAGCGACGCTTAGCTACGATGACTTATACATCGGTCGCTATAACTTTATAGCGACCGATGATCTAACGCTATAGCGGTTTATAGCAACCTTTTTCTCGACGCTATAGATTGACTGTGGTATAGTGTAGGATCGCAAAGTGTCCATCTCACTTGCATCTGTTAGAGTATCTATCTACACAACATGGTGGCATGATTACATCATTCGCATCACTTACTAGCCTAGCCATTTCGAGATGTGATGAATTGCTAACCATGAATGACATCCTAACACAAGAGTACCTGTTATAGAGACGACAATTCATTTTGACAATTGCTATGGCCTACGATCTCTCCCCGGTGAAAGATTTGGGGCTTTTCCTTGACTTTGGGCTGAAGGTTCTGCACATTCGGTCATGCCCACGCCTCAAGTGGCAGAGTGGAATTGTATTTACCATGGTCCCTTCCATTTTCTCTGCGAGCAACCACAATGTTGCAGGAAAGTAGTCCATAAGCATTAAAATATTGTCTAACCAGCTAGCTAGAATATTGTGGAGGTAGTCCATAAAGAAGTCTATAGCTAAAGGTAACCATAGTGCTATAGGCTGCCCATACAAGCAAAAAAAATGTTATTTCTTCCTCTCCCTCTCTCCTCCCTCCAATCCTCCCTCTCCATCTTGGTTGTTTTTGAGACTTTTAGTGGGCTCCATCTTATGGACTGCACATTGTAGAAGAGGAAATAGTAAAGGACTACTGACGCTGGGTCCCTCCTTATGGACTGATTTTGCCATATACATTGAGCTTGCTCAAATTCTGTGGAGAGTTGTCTGCCTCTTTTGCAAGCTGCCTGGAGAACCTCACTTCAGTCACTGGAGATTGTTTCATGTTAGCGCATAGAATCTATTCCAGGCCCATGAATCTGACATCACTCAGGAATTTGTGGATTCAGAACTGTCCGCACCTTTTATCTGTTGGTGGAACACAAACAACTGAAAACAAAGACATGGGCCTTGTTTAGATGGCAAATAATTGGAACCGGATGTCACATCGCATTAATCTGTAGCACGTTTCGTTTTGTTAGTGGTAAATATCATCCTACCATGGAGTAACTAGGCTCAAAAGAATCGCCTCGCAATGTACATCTAAACTGTGTAATTAGTTATTTTTTTTATCTATATTTAATACTCCAAACCTATGTCTTTTGGTGTATTTAATGTGATGTGATGGAGAGAAAGTGAGGAAAAGGTTAGAATTTTTTGCTAACTAAACGTGGCCATGGTATACATTAGCGACTGCCCACTGTTGGTGGAACTACATCAGCCCTGTTTGTCGATGGTATGAAATTTCTCTGATGAAAGAGTCAACTGATCAGCATTCAGTAGTTATTTCTCCATCTTCAATAAAACTATTTGTCAAGTCTTTGACAGATTAATCCAAGTTCCCTACAAATTATTTAGTTCCTTGCACAGAAACTTGGTTGCACACCAACAAGGGAATTCTTTTATTTTTCAAGATACATTCAAGAGGAAAATAAAGCATCAGTACTAGTCAGGTATACAAACACACACGGACAACTAATTCTGATGTTGAACACTAAATAAGGCGATAAGACAATCACGAATATTTAACTGCAATTTGGAATTGGTTGGAGTTGGACCTCGAGGACCTATCGTTCGCAGCCTTTAGCTGCTCCAGTATTGCGTGGCTTAGTTCATGGTTGTCCTCATCGCCATCGACCGTAACCTTTTTTAAGGTTGAGCAAGTGTTCAATGCCAACGATGCTCCTCTCCGCTGTGTGTCGGGACTTGATGTCAAAGTTCAGTTCAAGCATCTCTAGCATTACCATCGACCCTTCTTCAAATCGAATAACTTTGGGTAGATAACCTATAAGCATCAGGTCCATGAGCACTGGAAATTTATGGCTGGTGCGTGCAACCAGCTCATCAGGGTCCTTATTATAGCATTCCCAACCCACGCACAAAGACTTGAGGTTGGGAAGCAGACACAGCACGCTAAATAGGTCATCGTCGGTAAGGGTTGTATCCGCAACAGTAAAACTAATAAGATGAGCGAGTGACCCGATCCAGCAGGGCAATCCATTAATGATGTCACCTCTGATCCAAAGGGTTTGGAGGAGCCGGGGTGGTGTTGGTAGGTGATGGAGAAAGTTCAGTAGCTTGCCGCCATCATCACTACTTCCAGGTCGCCCTATTAAGAGCCACCGAAGGGAGTGCATCTTACTTATGGACAGGGCAATCTTTTCAAGGACCTCCTCATCAATGATTTTGTTGTTGTCGATGGACAAGTCTAACTCTTGCAGTTGTTCTAGTTCACCCACCTCTTGAGCAACTTTTTAGAGTCATTACCAAGACATACCCTACACAACACACGTAGGGCCTTCATTTTGTTTATTCCTTGGGGCATAGTCCACACAGTACCCCAAAAATTAGCCTTGTTGGAGAACCGTATGTCCTCAAGTTTCTCAAGCCTTGTGACAGTTTCTGGTAGCTCAGTAAGGTGTGTGTGAGCTAGATCAAGTGTCAGTAAATGCTCTAGATTTCCGATTTGTCTTGGCACCTTGCTTACATTTGTACGCCTGAAGCTTAGGAACCTAAGTAGGTATAAGTTGCAGGTGTATCTCACATGCTTGTTTGTTACTCCCTCACAGGCTTCCAGATCAAGCACTCTCAAGAGGATGAAGTTGCCTAGATTTTTTCAGGAGCTTGTGTTGACCATGAAGTTGTAACATGCTTAGTGATCGAACATGCTGCATGTTCAAATTAACCTTGCCACGGCGGCCTTGAACATTTCTCTTTTCTACAAACTCTACATTTTCTAAGTCACCTTGGATCGACAGGCGACGAATCTTGTCATACAACATCCCCTCGTACTGCTCTCCATGAAAACTAAGAAAATTAGCCTCCAAAGACTTGGACACCATGACCTCAAGAAGTATGTCATGCACCTTGTATGTCTGCTCCCTCCAGGCATGACCATCCAAAGGCCCTACTTCTTCAATCATGTTTCTACTCAAGAGTTCTTCCAAGTAAGATTCTGCAACCTCCCACATAGTCATACCCCGCTTCTGATGAACCAATCCTTCAGCCATCCATCTGTTCAGTAGTCGCACCTTTATGATCTCATAGTCCTCTGGAAAAATGCTAAAGTACATCATGCAACACTTGAGATGATGTGGGAGATGATTGTAGCTAAGTGTGACTATATGCTTCATCCCCTCAAGGGTAGGATGGCTCTCTATCTGAGAACCAATTGATTTGCAGACTCTATCCCACTTGTCTTTATTTCCAGATGATTTGTACCCTATTAAAACACTAGCAATGCTGACAATGGCCAATGGCTGGCCACCACATTTCTTCAAGATATCGCCCATTATATCTTCAAACTCCTTGGGATAAGTTGCATCCATGGAGCCAAACACTCTGCTGACAAACAACTTCTTGGAATCTTCAGGTTTAAGGGGTTGCATTTTATGAATGCAATGGCCACTAACACTTGCAGTACTACATGCATTGGCCATTGTTTCTATCCGAGTGGTCATAATGATTCTACTCCCCTTGTTGTTCTCTGGCAGCTTGGATTGGATTACCTCCCATGCTTGCATACTCCAAACATCATCAATCACTATGAGGTACCTGGTTTAATCATGTGTAGTATAGTTTAGTTTAGTCATATATCAAAAAGGAAAATAATGATCCCACTTATTATGAACAATATACGAGAATGCTTAAGTGGAGTCTCTTTATTTTTTTTCACAAAAAGATTACCACTATTATTAAATATACGTAATTTACTATTATTTCTTATACTAGTCTATCAACTCATGTTCTGTACAGATTACAAGAGTGATAACTGTCAGACTTCATAGACAAATTTAGGCCCGCATCTAATAATCAAATTGCTTGCCTCTGTACTCTCTAATTGTTCGTGTTCTAACATAGTGCATATATTCAAAAAAAAACATAGTGCATATATAATCTTTGCCTCGTTGTTATAGATTTTAATTACCAGTTACACTATATTAGACTGCAATATAGGCTCTAATTACCAGTTACTCATTGTTTAGAGTAAAAAGCCAATCATTATAAGACTTAAGTATTAAAATTATCTTGAGTTTAGTACGGCTACCCATCCGAGATCTCACTTCAAGCTCTATCACTTATCTAAAGTGACATGATATAGGTTTTAAATGATTGCTATTTTAAAAGTATAAACAAGTACAAAAAAATATAATTAATAACCATAAGGGTTTCAACTTAACTTGAAGACAAAAAAGTTTTTAGCAGTTAGTAAGAACAAAATTTGGAAAATCAAAATTTAGATTCATGAGTTCAATTTTTTTTTGAAAGTGTGCTTGGTACGTGTTTCATTAAGAGAAGTCAGAGACAGTTACATGTCTGATATACCGGAATGGGTAGTTGCCATCGACAACACATGAGGCACACAAACAACAATCACCGGCTTTAACGGCGGAGCTTCGTGCTCGTACTTAGAGGTAAATCGCTGTGCAACAGGGAGGAGGCGTTGCGGCTAAGTATCGAACAATGGCTCTAGACTCTGAAAGCCCACAACAATCCAGGATTCGCCTTCTTCATGGATTAGGCCAAGCCGCTGGACCGACGTCTTGTTGATTTTTTGTCGAACGTGTGCCTGTTGCGCTCCTTGTAGACTTCCCAAGAGACCAGAAGTACAAGGCAGTCGAACCCGCCTGAATGATTCTGGGACGTTTGCTCCAGCCTGCTGCCACCAGTCCACCAAGGGAGAGCCGTTGTTCGGGCACAGATGAAGAAAACCAACACGCGCGAGCAGCTGGTGCCAAATCTCCCACGAGAACACACAGGAAGCCACTAGGTGATTTGTAGTCTTGTCCCTCTGGTCACACAAGGCATAGTCGGCGCTCTGCCATCCACAGGCATCCATGCACCGCAAGCCAGAAAAAATTTTTAACCTTCGGCGGTGTTGATGCCCTCTAGACTTCTTTGGCGCCAAGCATGGCCGTCCTCCCAGTGAAGAAGGCCCGGTACGCTATGGAGCTGTTGTACTCATGCGGCTGTAGCTGGATGCCATCGAGTTTGTCCAGAGCTAGGCATATTCGATTATAACCACAGCGGTTGGGGCGCCAGTGATATCTCTTGCCCACTGCCGATTGGCCAGCGCCTCCTTGACTGATCGGCGGTGTCTACGGCACCCAACAACTTGAAACAGGTTTGGGGCCAAGGTACAAATAGGCCTGGGTACAAATGGGTCCGTCCGGCAGCCAGGGATCGGTCTAGAAGTGCGTCATTGCTCCATCGCCGACCTGGACAATGACCGACGCCTGGAACAAATGGTCGACCATGTGCTCTAGCTTGGATGGCAGAAGGCGCCCACACCATGCCTACTTGGGTTCGCCGTAGCCACTCCCAACGCAGGCAGAGTGCCAGGCCAAGGACCTTAAGGTCAGGCAGACCCAGGACGTCAAGGTTCCTCGGCGAACAGACGATGACGGCCACGCGGCCCTACATTTACCTCCAGCGACAGGGTCGGTGCCAGCCTAAAGGAAGGCGTGCCGCCTCTTGTCAATTTCCTCGATCACCCAAGTGGAAAGAGCATAGTAGATTGAGACGTGGAGTCGTGGATCGGGATCGCTGAGAGGGTTGTTTGCATCAAGGTTGCCCTCCCGCATTGGTCAGAAGACCGGCCTTCCAGGTGGGGATGTGCACAACCACCTTGTCGACGAGCGCATGTCCGTTGTCTATTGGCGTGGCTGAGCCTTGAAGTGACAGAGGGACCCCAAGGTATTTGGTAGGGAATTCCTAGAGCCTGCAGGGAAATACTTGTCGCGCAGCTTCGATGTCGTCCTCAAAGCAGCGGATGGGAGTGATAGTGTGTTGCCTTCTTCTCGCCGGCGATGATCACCGGAGACGAGGAAGATGACTGATGAACACTCCCACACACATGCAAAGACTCACACGAACACACACCTTTGTGAACACTGAAACTTGCGCTGGAATGTCACAGCTTTTCTGTTGCTTCTATTGATGAATATATAGGAAACAATTACAAGACAAGATCCTACAAATTTGCACATGCTATGGACCCGGACTGGTCCGTGCCATCCCACGGATGAGTTCACAGCAAGCACTACAGCCGCTACTTGCTAAGTCTACTGAAACAAGAACAAGCTACGCCTCTGCATGTTCTTATTCTATCTATAGCTAGAAAGATGAATGGAGCAAATTGAGCGTGGATTATCTAACAATCTCCCCCTAATTCATGCTCAATTCTTCAACTTGACGATGCCGATCATATCGCGGAGTTCACAAAACCTCGCGCGCCCCAGTGACTTCGTCAGACCATCAGCAAGTTGCTCCTCAGTGCTTGTGTAGTCCACCGGAATTTTCCCGCTGTCCACACACTCTTGAATAAAATGAAACTTTGTGTCAATGTGCTTTGCTACGATCGTGCAGAACAGGGTTCTTGCTCAGGGCGATTGCAGATTGATTATCCATCTTCAGAATTGGCTGCTGGACCTTCTTCCCTGTGATGTCGCCCAGCAGCTGAATGAGCCACATAGCTTGGCAAGCTCCTGCAGCTCCAGCTATGTACTCAGCTTCACAGGTGGATTGAGCCACCGTCTTCTGCTTTTGGGATTGCCATGTGACTGGCAACTCCCCCAGGAAATAGAGCACCCTTGCAGTGCTTCTCCTATCATCAACGTCACCACCCCAATCACTGTCACTGTAGCCCGTCAAGCGGTTGTCGCCATTGCACAGCTTGGGGTAAACAATGCCGTAGTCCACTGTGCCAGCGATGTAGCGCAGCAGATGCTTCACAGCCACAAGATGCTCCTGCCGTGGCTTCTCCATGAAACGCCCAACATAGCCTACGGCAAAAGCAATGTCTGGACGAGTATGCACCAAGTACCTTAAGCTGCCCACCAAGCTTCTGTACATTGTTGCATCAACCTCCGGTGTCGTGCTCTTGGTTGACAGCCGAAGGCGCGCCTCCATGCGTGGGACTGGGCTTGCAGCTTGTCAGCCCTGCCTTCTCTACGAGCTTCTTTGCATAGGCCGCCTGTCCCAATGAGATGGCATTCCGACCTTGCTTCACCTCTATACCCAGGTAGTACGAGAGAAGCCCAAGGTCACTCATGCGGTACAGCCGGCGCATCTCCTCCTTGAACGCCCGACCTCCGCCTGGTTCGCCCCTGTGATGATCAGATCGTCGGCGTAGACGCCCACCACCACCGCGCGATGCAGCCATGCCCACGCGTGTACATGCCGTGTTCGCTGGCACACCGCGTGAAAACCCGAGCTTGCGCGCGGGCTGCTGTCGAGCTTTGTGTTCCAAGCACGCGGTGCCTGTCGGAGCCCATACAGCGCCTTCTACAGCTTCAGCACTTTGCCTTCGTGCCCTGCAGCAACAAAACCCGGCGGTTGCGGACATAAACCTCCCTCCTTCAGCTCGCCATTTAGGAACGCCGACTTGACATCCATGTGATGAACAAGCCAACCCTCCTGTGTCGCAACAGCAAGCAGCATGCGGATCGATTCCATCCGCGCGACAGGTGCAAAGACTTCATCAAAGTCGATGCCTTCCTTCTGTACAAAGCCCTTTGCAACGAGGCGAGCTTTGTGCTTGACGATGATGCCCGCCTCGTCACGTTTCACCTTAAACACCCACTTCAAGCCGATCGGCTGATGACCATGGGGTAGATTCACGAGCTCCCAAGTGCCAATCTGCTCGATCGAGGCCAGCTCCTCTGCCATGGCCTTGCGCCAGCCTCCTCACACCTAGCCTCTTCAAATGTTGCAGGCTACTCCCCAACAGCAAGGAGCAAGTCCTCGTCGACTTCGAACTCCCGGTACAGCCAGGTCAGGGACTTCCACCAGCCCCGAAGGTCATCCAGCTTTGGAAGCGTAAGTGGTGCTCCACCATGATTGTCGCCGAGGTCGAGGGGGACCAGATGGAGGTGAGACGAACTCCACTGCTGGTCCTGGATTGGGTGATGTAGGCGTTGCCGGTGTACTTCCTCCGTGCACGCTCGTCGCTGAGCCCGCGTGTGACCCCGCTGATGGTGATCGCGGCGATGACGGCGTTCCACCCAGCCCACCGGCCGAGTGTGTAGGAGTTGTTGGCGTTCCACCCGGCTCACCGGCCGAGTGTGCAGGGCTTGACGGCATTCCACCCGGCCCTCCTGCTGAGTGTGCTGGACTCCCCCAAGAGAGTCGTCGGAACCGCCATGTTCGGTTGCTCACCATGTTCCGGTTGCTCACCATGTTCTGGTTGCTCTTCTTCTGGAGCTCCACGGCGAGCAATCACCGTCGTGTACTCGACGTGAAAAGGCTCCTAGTCCTCCTCGCCATCTCCCTGGTTCCAGTTCCACGCTCGCCCTTCATCTAACATTGCATCGCGTGAGATATGCACGCGCCGGTGTTCGGGTTGTAGAACCTGTACGCCTTGGTTCCTTCCTCGTACCCGATAAAAACCATCAGTACTACGATCATCAAGTTTCTTACGGTGTCCACCGACGACCCTCACATGTGCAACACAACCGAACGAGCGGAGGAAATACACGGTGGCTTCGATCCATACCGGGCTTCAAATGGAGTCATCCCTCCACACTTCTTGTTGGCGACCGGTTGAGGATGAAGATGGCCGTGAGGACAGCCTCCCGAGCCGGCCGGGGACACGCATGGCCTTCGAAGATGCTCCGTGCCATGCCCAAAGACGGTTTGATTCCCTCTCGACTACACCGTTTTTGCTGCGGCGAGTGCGGTGCGGTCGATGGCGTTGTACTCCTTCCATGGCGCAGTGTCGGCGAAGGTGTGCGCGGCGTGAACTCCCCGCAATCGGTGCGGGGGTGCGCAGCTTCCTTCCGGCCTCAGGCGGCGCGAGCTTGAAGCCGGATGATGGCGTCGGCCGCTGGTCCTTGAGCTTCGGGGAGCACCAGCCACATATCGCGGCTCTTGTCGCCGGCGGCCCGAAGTAAACAGCTGCTTACCACCAGGTGTCTTGGGCGTGATCGGACCGCATAGAGGTCCCGCGTGCACCGTGTCGGCGGTGTGTGCGGCCCTTGCTTGCTCGCAGGGAACAAGTGACGACGCTGCTTGCTCGCTAAACAGTTTGCCGCAGCTGTTCGGCGTGGTCTATCTCCGGCAGCCCACGCACCATCTTCTTCTTGACAGCTCCTTCAATCCTTGAAAGACAAGATGCCCAAAACTGGCATGCCATTGCCGTGCAGCTCGACTCGGCGGCCAGGCACACCGGGTTTGTTGATGGCGAGGATGAGTGTGTACGTGACGATTCATAGAACGCGGTACCTTCGCCCGGCCGAGATGCCTTAGCTGATCCCGCATCCTCGGGACACCATGTTCGATGAGCACCTTATAGCCTTGCTCGTCGAGTTGGCGAGACCACGATGTGGGTCGTAAGCCTCGAAAATGAGGTAGACGCCGGCCAGCTCTTGGTGTGCGCCATTCTTGAGCTGAAGAGGATGGTGTCGCGCCCCTCAATGGCCACGACCCGACCCGTCACGAATCGGACAGTCCCAGCGCCGCGCCACGCATCGAGCTCGGAGAAGATAGACTCGTCCGGCGTCATGTGGTTCGTGGTCCCCCGTGTCGAGGATCCGGTGAGTGCTCCGCGCCGTCGCCCTTCTCTCCGAGCTGCGCGAACAGCTTGTGTTCGTCGATGTGCAGCGGAGACCGGGCTAACCGGATGATGTTGATGTCGACTTGGCGGTGATGGGCTCGCCCGAGGCCACGGCGGCGTGACATCGGCCTCCTCCTCCTCGAACCCACCATGTCGCCGGGCACATCGGCATGGTGCGAAGTCTGCTCCTCGAGCACCCACCGAACGGCCGGATTTTCCTCCGACATGGCATCGGCGACACCACACCGTAGTTGAGTGCAGCCGACTTCCTCCTCCTTTGAGCCATGTGCGCGGCCTCGCGCGCTTCTTCTTCTTGCGGCACTCGCGAGCCCAATGGCCCGTCTTGCCACGGTAGGGCGCACTCATCTTTGGTGAGCTTGGGCTTCTCCTTCTTCTTCCCTTTGTCCCCACCATAGGGAGGTCTTGAGCCTCCTTTGCTTGCACCAGCGGTCACCGCCACGGCGCGATGCAGGTTCCCAAAAAGTTCTTGTTGCCGCCTCGCTGATGATCCCTCACACGAGACCTTCGGCCCGCGCCATCGCCGCGCGCCACCGGCTCGTCTTCGGTGAGGTTGAGTTGCGCCATGGATGCACCACCACCACCGCCGTCGAGACCATATCTCTCTTCGACGGCCTTGAGTCTCCGACGAGGTCATCCAGCGGCAGTTCATCCAGATCAAGTGAAGTTTCAATTGACATGACGATGCGGGAATACCTTGCCCGGCGTTGCCCGAAGAAACCGTCGAACGATCTCAGGTTCGGTGTAACCGGCGTCGAGCACCTCGAGCTGGTTTGCCGATCGGAGATGCGAAGGGCGAAAATCATCCACCGACTCGCTTCCTTGAACCATGCAGCGCCTCGAATTTCGATGGAGAGTGTTCGCGCCGCTTTGCCGAGACGCAATCCACCCCGAGATGGATCTTCTTGAGGGACTCCCATGCCGCCTTCGCCGTGGGCTTCCTGGCGATGGTGCCGTGCATCTCCGGGGGCACGCCAAGAGTGATGATCTCCAGCGCGCTGTGGTCGTCGACGTAGTCCACGATCTCGTCGTTGACGGCCGGCCACAGTTCGCGCGCCTGAAGCTTCAGCTTCATGAGGGCCGCCCACGAGTAGTAGTTCGATTTGTTGGCGGGGGTACGGGGATCCACTCCCGATCTCCTCTCGCACAACCTGATGAACCACCGGTCACGGTCACGCTCTCCATTCCCGCCCCTTCTCCCGCCTCCGCCGCCGCCGTTTCTGCGCAGCGGCGAGAAGGAACGGTTGCGCCGATGATCCATGGACGTCGCTGCGATCGTGCGGTCGCACGTGCGACGATGAACCGGCTCCGATACCACTTGTTGCCTTCTTCTCGCCGGCGATGATCACCGGAGACAAGGAAGATGACTGATGAACACTCCCACACACACGCAAAGACTCACACGAACACACACCTTTGTGAACACTGAAACTTGCGCTGGAATGTCACAGCTTTTCTGTTGCTTCTATTGATGAATATATAGGAAACAATTACAAGACAAGATCCTACAAATTTGCACATGCTATGGACCCGGACTGGTCCGTGCCATCCCACGGACGAGTTCACAGCAAGCACTACAGCCACTACTTGCTAAGTCTACTGAAACAAGAAACAAGCTACGCCTCTGCATGTTCTTATTCTATCTATAGCTAGAAAGATGAATGGAGCAAATTGAGCGTGGATTATCTAACATAGTGTACTTGTCTAGGTTGGTGGCGAGTCCTGAAGCTCCCGCAAAGAGTTCAACGCTTTGACGTTTGTAGCTAAAGTCAAGGGCAGTAGGTGTGAGGAAGACGACGAGGTCATTGGGTACATGGAAGCACGATACTTTGATCACGTCCACCGGTAGAGCGGTCAGCTGTGCCCGGCGGACGACCTCCACGATCAGGGCATTAAGAACCTCCATGATGATGACGAACAAGAAGGGAGACAGCAGGTCGCCCTGCCTAAGCCCCCGAGCATGGCAGATGCGCTGTCCAGGTCGGCCGTTGACAAGCACCTTCGTGCTTGCTGTCCCCAGAATAGCCGATATCCAATTAATCTCGCCACTGCCTAAGGAAGTCGATGGCCTCACTGAGATGGTATTAGCTTTGGCAGTCCACTTCCCAGAGAGCGTGGAATACCCGCAGAAAATCCGGGCCAAGAATCTCCCAGGCTACCTTGTAGAAGGCGCCGGTGAAGCCGTCGATCAGGACCAAGAGCGCGATCGAGCAGGAGTTCATAAAATATGCGATGCCGCGGATGCAACAAGAGCCGTTATACGGCGAGATTTCGAACTTAATGCATATTTTAAAATAAATGCCGTATAAAATATAATAAATATTAATATTAAAAAATTTAGAGTTAGTAATTAATTTATAATAACTATAGAGTTAAATGCATCATTAGTCCATTAACTTTTGACCATATTTCACTTAGATCCATCAACTGTGAAAGTGGTTTTTGGGTCTATAAACTTTTTAAGTGATGCATATATGGTGCATTCCTCTCCTTTTATGTTTTTATTTTAAGAAACATCCCTCTATCAAGCCCTCCGCCGCATGCCCGCACGCTTCACGTGTCTGACCTCCGCGCGCATCGTGTCAACATGTCCTGCGCCCTTGCACGTACCGGTGCCCAGCGGCTCACCGCCCACTCACTCTACGCGGTTGCCGATGCCGCCCAGGAGGCCGCATGCCGTGCTCCGTCGCCGCCGTGCTTGACCGTCGGCCGTCGCGGACAAGGACACCACGCTGCACTTGTGCGTTTTGGATGGACCAAGAACTTGGTTTGGACTTCGGAGCTGTCAGTGCCATAGCGACACTGGGCTCTGACACTGTCGCACGCTATGGGATCGATGTCGCAGGGCTGCAGGCCTCCCACCGCTCACGCACTCGTCCAGCTGTCCCGCGTCCGCCATGCTTGACCGTCGGCCGTCGCGGGCAAGGACACCACGCTGCACTTGCGGCCAGGCTTTGGCTGCCCTTCCAGGCATGTATTTATTAATTGTTTCCCTTCCTTTTATTTAGCTTGTGTCAATCATGCGCGCATCTGAGCTATGCCGTGATGAAACAGGGGGAACAACATGCTCGACAGGTGCGCCCAGAGTGGGTGCGTGGGGGGCGAACCGAGATCTCGACTTGCGGGGCCGCTTCGCGGGAGGTTGTTGTGCGAGGGCGGGCGACTGATAAGCGTAAGGCCACCATCACTGTGGAGTGTGGACTGCACAAGCTCGAGGTAGAGCCTGAGCTTGTTGGGCTCGATGTGCATGAGCCCCGGTGAGCCAATGAGCTCGCACGAGAGGAGAGCTCATCGCTGTACAACCTCGAGAGGGGTACACACACGTGAAAAAAAGAAATATAGGGATGTTTCTGTAAACTGAAAATATAAACGAAGGTGTATGGACTATAAATGCAGCACTCAAAAGTTTATGGACCCAAAAACACTTTCACATTTGATGGACCTAAGTGAAACGTGACCAAAAGTTAATGGACTATTGATGCATTTAATTCATAACTATATATAGACTACAAATGATGTATTATAAAACCGTCTCCCTCATGAAATCTTCAGTTTCTAGTAGTGTATTATATTTTTGGTTTCAGGAAATAAACAAGGAGCAAACATACAATTTAGTATAGATAATTTTTTTATTAGTTAGATGTATTAAACAACAACTAATACTTATATCTCTCTTAATAAAATTTTAATCTGTGCGAGAGCACGGGTTATATTGTAGACTAGCAGCTGGAATCAGGATGCATCATGCATGCTGACAGTTGCTAGACTGATGCTGGAAACCGTTCATGCCTGATTCCCCCGTATTGTATTTCCTAAATCCTATATTCAAAAAAAAATATATAAAGTCACCAGGGAATTTGTAACTTATTATTAGAAGAAGAAGCTCCATATACCTCTTGTCTGCGAGAAGCTCCGCGAGTCTTTTGGCCAGCCCATTGTCATCCAAGCCGTCAATTGGACCCAGGGCAGCCTCTTCCTTGATGCCTCTGCCGTCAGCATTTTCGGGCTTCACGACCTGCCGAAGAAGGTCCGTCAGCAACGCCTTGAGTCCCTTGCTCGGCTGGAACCCTTGAGAGACGGACACTATGGCCTGCCACGGGAACTCCGCTTCTAGCAACCGGCAGACCTCCATGGCCAGCGTCGTCTTCCCAAGGCCTCCGAACCCCACGATGGAGAAAACTGCCTTGCGCTCGGCGGCCTCTTCGCTAACTGGCGCCTTGAGCCGCGCAGCCAGTTTAGCAGCCTGCTCCATGATGCCGACCAAGCGGTGGCGGCGGTCGGCGTCGTTAGCTGGAGTGGGCACTGGTGGCATGGGGCCGGGTAGCAGCAGAGGTGAGCGGCGCAGCGCGTCTCGGTTGACGCCGAACCGCGCCTGGCGGTCGCTGATGGCTACAGCGCGGGCACGGAGGGCACCGATGTCGCCGGCGAGGCGGCGGCGAGACAGGAGCGTCCCGAGCACGCGTCCCAGCCTGTCGCGCACGCCGTCGCTGGGCCGGGACACGATGCGGAGCGTGTAGAGGTCGATGCAGTCCTCCGCGTCGTAGGCGACCTCGCGCAGATGCCTCATGCACACCTGGACGAAGCGGTCGACGGCCCCATCCTCTGCCTCGGACTGCATGATGAGGAGGGCGTTGATGGCCTCCAGCTCGTCCCGCAGCTCGATCACTTGGCCGCCGACACCACGGAGCTGCTGGTACTCTAAACTCAGCAGGCGCCCGGCGTTGCTCAGCAAGGTATGCGCCGCGCCCTCCATGTCCCGGCCTCTCTCGCGCTCACTCACCAGTCTCTCTCTCCGTGTCCGTGTGTAATGTAGGTATGTAACAAGAAGAGGGAAGAAGTGGCCAGCAGAGCTAGCCGCAGTGTGCTGTGTGCCGCACAATCGAACGAGAAGATGGGGAGAAATTTACGCTGCTGACCTGGACACTGGAGCTGAGCTGCTGAGGACTGGGGTGCGTGGACTCGCAAGTCAAGAGTCAAGACCGCGTGGGTGTGGCCGCGACTTACGTCGTCACTTGGTCCCACCGCCCACACCGCTCCTCTGTCCTGCGTCCAGTCCAGTCATACGTCCCCGCCTGGCGCCTGCTTTGAGTTTGAGTCCCGGCGCGGCTAGGGCAGGTGAGCTGCCAGTGCCAGCCTCGAGCTCGCCTTGAGCGGCGCCGCGTTGAGACTGTCACGTGAAACGAATATCTAGAGCATCTACCCAACAGATTGTGCTGTCCACACAGATTTTTCTGAAGCCTGACATCCACCCAAAAAGCTCCCGACAGTAAGATTCGTCCTTAAATCAGCTTTGATAGAAATCGTGGGAGGACATTTCTGTTTTTTAAAGTAGAGAGACCAGTCTCCCAATTCTCTATTCATGTGGAAAGTTGAGACAAATATACTAAGTACTCCCTCCATCCCAAAAAGAGTGTTTTTTTAGGTTTTCGTTGACTTGTTGTTTGACCATCCGTCTTATTCAAATTATTTGTATAAATATTATTTATTTTGTTATAACTTATTTTATCACTAGAGATACTTTAATAATGATTTATTTATTTTATAATTTGCATAATTTTTTAAATAAATAAGGCGAGCGGTTAAACATGATATCTAAAAAACCTAAAAGCGACACTCTTTTGGGACGGAGGAGCATATAAGGAGTATTACTTTGTACCTTTCGGTGAGAATCTCCTCGAGTCTTTTGTGCAGCAAGTTTACCTGCCTGTGCTCCGCGATGACGACCAGGCGGTGGTGGCGGTCGGCGCCGTTAGCTGGAGCGGACGCTGGCACGGGGGCAGCTACTCCAGTAAAAAGGAGGGTTGGCAGCTGAACCGCGCCTGCCTGATGGCTACGGCGCGGGCACGGAGTGTGCCGATTTCGCAGGCGAGGGGCCGGCGATTTCCCTCCCGAGCAAGCGTCCCAGCGAGGCGCGCACAGTCGTCACTGGGGCCGGGGCTCGATGCACGAAGCGATCCGCGGCCCCATCCTTTGCCTCGGAGGCTCGGACTGCATGATGAGGAGGGCATTGGTGGCGTCCAGCTCGTCCCGCAGCTCAGAGACCTCGCCACTGACGCCACGGAGCTGCTGGATGGTACTCCATGCTCAGCAGCTGCCCGGCGTTGCTCAGCAAGGTTTGCGCGCCGCGCCCACCATGACCTCGTTCTCTCTCTCTCTCCGTGTCCGTGTAATGTAACAAGAAGAGAGAAGAAGCCCTCAGCAGAGACGCGGTGTGCCGCACAACTATCGGCTCAGTTGGGGTTTGGGAGAGATTTATGCTGCAGCTCGTCGCCTGGTCTGAATACCGGAGTAGTAGTGGAGGCCTCAGTCTCCGAGTTCACCGCCACACGCCACAGGATTTGGATCCACGTCCATGGAGACAAAGTGACTATTTGATTTGTGTAATTTTAGCATGTGAATTCCTTTCATGCAGCTCGTCAAAGGATTTGGATCAAACATGTAACTGCAATAAAGACCTTGTCAGATGAAATTTTGTTTCTTTGTATTATCTTGACTAAAATTGTAGTTTCGGAAGATAAATGTAAAAAGAGTCATACATGAAAGGAATTCACATGCTAAAATTACAGAAATGAAATATCGTTTGCAGGTTTCAGACAAAGTTGCTTATAAGTTGCACCGGCTTCGTCTCGGCCGGCTCGGAGGCCCTCTCGTGCCGCAACATGGATGCGTGCTGGGTCCATAGGAAACTGAAGCGGTCAGCGCCGCAGCGTGCGAAGCCTGCGTTGCCCAAGCGTGGTGTTGCCATCGTCGAGGAGGAGAGTGATAAGTTACCTCCACATGAAGAGCTAAGCAGAGGGAGTTTTGTTACAATAAGAGGGGGAAAACGGTAGTCAAACGATTACCGAACTCCCGGACCAACCAAACACGTAGCTGATTACATGAAAAAAGGCTTTGCGACAGCAATGGAGGTACAACTCACGCCATGCCATCACCCAGCCCGGCTATGTTGAGGTTGGCGACGCCGGGTTGAATTCGCCATTGAGTAACACACGGATACGTTACGCTTCCTCGAAAGGACATGTCACCTCGAATTCTGTATGAGATTGGCCTCGATGTCCTTATCAACAAAGCGTCCTCATTCACTTGAATTCCCATCTTCTTTAGCGAAAGACGATCCGGGCCTGCCGCGTAGCATTGGGCGCCCTTGGCAGCGCAATGCGACCGACCACTCCTCCCGAGGGTGTGAATGGAGACAGGTGTATGCAGCGCTCGCCTCGGCTTTGGCCGGCTTCGCAAGATCGGAGTGCGGAAAGGAAGGCATACCTCCTCCTCGATACGCCTCGAGGCGAGCCCCACCATCGCCCCCTCCGTGCGCATCATCATCAAGGATAGGTCCCCGGGGAGGCGACATCAGCCCACGCCCTGGGTGCGTCCACGGCGTCCGCGAGGCACCGAGGGTGCCACATCGAGGCGGATACAAGCACGACGGCGTCGCACGCGGGGGCAGCCGGATGCCCAAACTCGCCGAGGAGGTCGCGGTCGGGGCGGCCCGGGAGCGCAGCCGAGAACTCCACCCTGCCGCTCCGTCGGCCGGTCCAGCCCAGCTCTACGCACACAAATCTCGGACCACCAATCGGTAGTCAAGGTGGGGGTGGACTCGAAGTCCGGTCGTGGGGGAGGAATGCCGCGACTCGGCGTCGACTCCCCGACCACGATCCGACGCCCCATGGGCCGCCGTGAAGTGCGCCCGCGATACGCCCGGCGCCATCGTGGGGCAACGCGTCGCCGACCAAGAGCAACCTCGGCGTTCGGGTGGCGTAGGTGGCGGCGTCCCGCCAGCAGCCCGTGAGGCGTCCACCACGGTGCGCCCCCACGATTTGCCCGCCATAGCACCCCTCAAAGGCATGGCGCCGCTCCCCCGGGGCAGGGGCGGGAGCGAGGAGCCGAGCAAAGAATCCTTCCGGACGAAAGAAAGGAGGCACCGGCGGCCCGCCCGCCCGCCTGGCGCCCTCGGCGACCGCCACGGTGGTCGACGACGCGGGTGGACCGAAAGCACAAGGTCGAGGCACGGGCGCGGCATCAAGGCCCCTGTGCATGGCTCGGGGGTGCCGCGGGCGGGCGATGTCGATGCCCCCAGTTCCTCGCCCGGTGCCTCTCGGCCGAGGCGAAAAGGCAAAGTGGGACGGGTAGGGAGCAACGGGCCGCAACATGATCCCCGGCGGCGGTTGAAGCAAAGCCCATCAAGGGAAGGCGGTACAGGCCCGGGCGACGAGGTTCTGGCAGGAATGCCGTGGCGACACCTACGCCGCTGAACGAGTGAAGCCGCTCGCCGCCAACAAGGGCGTCGCGCCCGGCGGCGGCGGGGGGCCCCGCAGGACCGGGTCGCTGTGGCAACGGCCGCGGCGAGGGCGCGTGTGTCCGGCGGTTGTGGCCGAGAGTCAAAGGTGTGCGAGGGACACGGCAGTTGGCCCACGGCCGAGCCGCTGTGGCGGCGGGCACCCGGCTGACGCGGCGCCGCCGAGGAGCATCGGCCGGGCCCGTGGGGCCGCGCCCGACGACGAGGCGGCGCGCCGCGCGGTCGGTCACGTGCAGCAGCACCAGGAGCGGCTGCCCCCTGCTCCCATAGCCGAGGGGCTCGACCACCTGCACGGCGGCAAGGCGTGGATGCCCGTGACCGCCGCCGTGGTCGCTGAGGCCGCGTCCGCCCGTGTCGGCGGGCGACGGGAGAGCCCGCCGGGCCCGGAACGCCCCGCCGAGGAGGGGATGGACAGCGCGCCGCGCAGCCGGGGGGCCACCGGCTCGACAAACTCGCCCCTCATGGTCCGGAGCGGTCGGGAGATGGAGCCGTCCGCCCCCGCGGCATCCTTTACGGGTCTTCCCTACGGCGGGAAGAAGGGGGCGCAACCGGGAGAGGACCCGAGCAGCGGTGGAGACCGGCCCCACGGCTGGGGAGGGAGCTCGTCTGCCACGCGGTACTGTCGGCCCCACCACGGCGCCGGCGAGGACGAGGAGGGCCCCAGAATCCCCGGCAAAGGGGCGGCGGAGGCGGTGCAGGGGAAGCGGCCCCTCAACCTCAAGATCGACCCCCCACCGGCCGCGGGGACAATCTGGCGCGTGAGGTGAGTGGCCGCCGCTTCCAGCCCGACCCACGAGCGGTCAGGTCGGCCGGCCCCCTGCCCCCCCCCCCCCCTCCCTCGCCGGCCCGCTGCGACGGCGGTGCGGCGCCGCCTCCTCGGCCGGCGAGGGCGGTGAGGCGCGAGCGGCGCGGGACCTAGGTCAAAGCGCGCCTGGGGGCCCCCGACGCCGGGTCACCGGCGCCGGGGGGCGGCCCAATCGCCGGATCGACGCGTCGGCGCCACCGCCGACCATGGAGAAGTCGAGGTGGGGCGACGGCACGTCGGATCAGCTGCGGCGAGGGAAGGAGAGGCGGGAGGGGGGGGAGGAGGGGGCTCACCAGGCGGCGGAGTGGGGCCGGGTCGCCCTAGCCGTTGGGCACCTTCGAGAGCCACCGGGCAGCTCACCCTCTTTCTCGATGTAAATACGCAGCGAGTTGGCTATGTTGAATCTTCCTTTTTTGAAATTCATACGAGCTACCAAATTGACTCTTATTGTTGAGGGTGCTTTTATCAAATTCTCTAGCCTAGTTTCCTATTAAATTATCACCCCCTCTTTTTCTGACTCTCCCCATTCCCCACCTATAACTCCCACTGCCTAGGAGTTCTGATAGCTCTCTCTCTCTCTCTTCTCCCTCCGATATTGCCCTATTTGCTTGAACTTGTCGGTTGTGGTACATTATTTTTCTCTCACAACAAAGCAGCGTTAGCCAACTCATTAGCCACGAAAACCATCAGGATAGTGAATCAAGCTGCAGCGTGACAGATCCAAAGAGACAATGGTTGGGAGGTTGAGAGGGCTTGGTAGTGGCGGATCTCTAGTGGGCCTAGATAGCGGGCTCGCCGACGAACCTAGCTAGGTAACGGGCTCTCCTTTTCTAAAAAAAACCGAATGCAGGCTTGGTCGATGGATATAATACATTTTTACTATTACAAAGAGGCGGTTGCCATGTTCGCTTGAACTTATCAACAACAACAACAACAACAACAACATAGTCTTTAGTCCCAAGCTAGTTAGGGTTATAAACCATAGTATAGAACTTTTCTCTCATAAGAAAACAACAGCAGTCGGCTTATCAACCGCAAAAACCATCAGCCGAACAACCCGTGTGCCTGCATGTGTAAGTGTGTTCTTCCTGGTTTACACATGCAATGCAACAAGAGGCGACAATTGTTCCCACCTTTGTTAAGTTGTTTGGGCGACACATGAAAATCTCTTTTGTAGTAGGGATTTTCATTAAGTAGGCGAAACAATTGCGTAAATACTAGATTAATCATATAGTTTAGTGGTCATCTAATACTAATTACTGAAATACACTAGTAAAGAAGCTAGATGTAATCCTAGTTCTCAACTCCCTTTACTCCTAGTTTAAGGAACCGGGACTAAAGATCTCGATTTTTAGTCCCAGTTCCGCGATTGGGACTAAATGTGTTTATTGAGTAAGAAAAGGTGTGGCCATGGATCGATTCGAAATCAAACCCGGGACCTCTCACTTCAGCCATTCAGGTCTTCTAGTCGGTTCATTTTATGAACGGTACTAATTGAGGGACAGGTCGTAGCCGTATCCCTTTATTTGCTAAAGTAATTCAAAAATCATCTTTTCATTATCATAGATGAAAAATAGTATTTATTTCTATACAACTTTTGTCTTAATTATAAGAAAAGAAAAAAAATGTGAGCACATGAAGGCTCATATACATATATAAAAACACAACATGTTCCTAGGACTAGTCCCTTTGGGTATTCTTGGTCGCTAACCATTGTAGGTTAAGATTTAAGAATAAAGGATGAACAATGTCTAAGCACATGGGCGTTCTAGATGTTTCAACATTCACACTTGACGTTAAGTGTCAAGTGACAACAAGGCTTTCGAGCATCGGAGAGGAAGGATGAATCCTCTAAATATTATACGACAATGTTCTTCCTCTGCTCAAGCTCTCGTCACTCTAGCACACTGGAGTGAGACTATGACAGAAGCAAGAAAGAAAGGACAATTCAACAAAGGAGATAAGTTGTTTTAGAAACAAGATACACAATAAACCGGATGAGGAAAACTTCATGATGAAGGAAAGAACCGCCACAAGGTGTTATAGTGCCATCACGCTCCAATAATGAAGGTAACATCTTGAGGTAAGTTAACATTATTTATAAAGTGTTTCCTTGATTCTTGTATGCACATAATTGAAGAGTCAAACATGTAAGAGTTACAACATCGTTGGATCCAACTTCATTAACTCAACATGTTTAGTTCTTTAATTATTCCTAGCACCACTCTCTTGATCACTCAACCCTTCTATCCAAATGTTTTAAATGCTATATCCATGATCATTTTCTAATCCTATCACCCTTACTATAAATTAACAAACTACATAAACATCAAACTTTATCTTGTTCAATGAGCCTAAGGTTAGAGAATAATGAACATAGTTTTGGTGTTGTTGGTGTTTTCCCACCAACAGAGCCTATACACTTGATCTCTACCTTGTCTTTGTAAGCAGGACACACAAGCAAGATACAAAGGAGTTTTGTCAACTCGTCAGATACTACTTGCGAACATGCACACGAAACAAGATACTACCAGCTTCCACTATCAAAACTTCACTTGAAATGTTGGACAAGCAAGGGACATGGGTGACGCCATCCTCAGAGTCACTATCTCAGGAAACACGGCTATCAAGATCAGATGATGCACTCAAGGATTGAACATTGAACCAATGTTAATGCAGAATATTAGTTTATAGGCCCTACTCTATGGTTTTAAAGAGTATTTATCATGTTTTATATTAATATAGTTGGCGATAAAGTATGAGAAAAGGGCGCCAACAACCCATAGGAAGGTAAGATCGATAGTTATCCATATTTAATTTTCAGCAATGCATAGCATATTTACTTCCATTCATTGCATTATCATTTAGCATATTTATTTTCCTGCATTAACATTGCATTCAAAAAGAAGATAAAAAAGTTTGCTTGTGTCACTACACTGAAAAACTCTAAGCCCCATGTCAATAATTTTGTGGAGTGTTACAACCTACAAGAATATTCACTATGGTGGCATAAAAATAAAAATAAAATATGCATTTATCTAGTTACATTTTCTCGGCATGCATATAAAAATCCAAAAATATTAATATAGAAATCCTCACGAGATTCTTCTTAGATAGAAAATCATACTAGAAAGCTCTAGGAAACTACGACCTAAGTGGCCAACCACTAATGCTTAATTTGTTCCACAAGCTCTAGGAATCTACGACCTAAGCTTAATCTGCCGCCTTCTTGATCTTGGTCTCGTGCACCCCTCGACAAATCTGCCATCGTGGGTCTCCCCTCGGTGATTTGTCGAGGCAAGTTTAGTCGACGGTTGGCACACGCTAGGTAGGGGTGTGCTCTCAGTTCTATATTGATCAAAATTGCCAACATCACCAACCTCAACCTCCGTCACCGGCCTTGCCATCAAAGTTGGCATCATGATCTACTTTGTCGACACCAACGGGAGCGAGGAGGTCCCCGATCTCACACCAGCCGTGCTAATCCCATTAGCACTAGCACTGGCTGCCGCTACTTCGCTGGCTCCAATGTCGGTCGCTACAGATCCACCGGTTCCAATACTGGCGCCCATGATCTTGCCGAGTTCGGTGATGGCTACGCCACCGATCTCGTCGACCTCGACACTGACCTCTTCACCAACCGTCCAGCCCCGGCACCTATGGCGCCCGGCCTCACGGATCCGACACCGTCCTCCCTAACCTCGGTGCTAGAAGACGACATCTTTGGGTCACCCGAGCAGATCCTCACGTGGTCCTTCCATAATGCATTACCTGCACACTCTCCGATGCCATAGGGCATAACGAAGAGCAATCCCTATGACGGTATGATCGACTACTGTGAGCAGCAAAACTAGGACCTCCTCCGTTGCATCGCCATCGCCGAGGCCACCCTGGATCTACCCCGACATGTGGACGCCCTAGTGCCCGGTGAGATCCGACGCGGTCAGCCGCACGCCCTCAAGTCAGCGTCGCCACTACCTGCGATGACATACGTAGGCATCCTGGGCAGGCCACCGCCAGCTCCAACACCACTCCACCGGGGCTTCCCGGTCGTCTTGGGCGGCAAGGCGCGCCAACCGACCTCGGCGCTCCTTTTGTCGAGGCGGCGGCGGGGGACAACATCATCACCTCTACTCCCGGAGGGCGTGCGGTCCACGGGAGGTCCCTTCCCGAATCCAATTTGATGGGGGACTACATCAACAATGCGGTGGCAACTGCCCAACCCCATCATCACCGTCGTTAGGAGCGTCTGCAGGGCAATGCCATCATCACCACGGCTTTGGGCGGGCACGTAGTCCATCGCCGACCTCTCCCTAGATCCAATCTGGGGATGCCGAACTAGGCGCCGATCGACTCCGGCATAACTCGGCTAGGCCTCTTCGGCCTTGTCAACAATGCCGACGCGTGCAGTGGCATCCGTGACACCTTCGATGAGCGGCTTTCGGCAAGTAGGCCGAGGACTCCCCCAATGACTTCACCATCAACATGGTACACCTTGAGCTGCTCACGGCGATACCCTCGCCACCATACCGGAAGGGCATGAGAGCGTTGAGGTCTGGAGTTCCTCAATGAATGACATGCCTGAAGGACAAAGGAGCACCGAGCTCCAAAGCCCCACCAATTCCCCCTCTTTTCCACCCGGATTCGAGGGACAAATCTTCATGGTGAGCTGCGATGAACGCTCCTTTGATGGAGAAACCGAGGAACAATGCGCCGATTGCTTGCGTGCCAATGCCAATCGGCAAGCACGCCATGACGGGGGAGGCAGCCATCGCCCGTCTTGAGGAAGATCGATGTCAAGCGAATAGGAGCAACACCAGGGCGACTCGGGCACTATCTCGCCACAACCTACAAGCGGACTTCCTTTAGGCCAGCAGGCGTAACATCTACCACACCCCGAGACTACCTCACCGTCGCCGATGTTATTCTAGAGTGGGCCGGGCGATGATCCCGAGATCGAGAGGGCTACCGCGATGATCAAGGTAGCCCATTGCCAAGTAAACAACATCCAAAAAGTTGGTGGCTCCATGGCTTTGGGTTCCAACAACCGCTCCGCTTCGTACGTTAGCCGCAACACCTCTCAATGTCTCTTCGGGCGTGGTGGCCAACGCGGGCGTAGAGGAAGAGCAAGTGGCAACATCAACCATGACCAAGAGGTTGATTAGGGCACACAAGGTGATGGCAACAACAACATCAACGTCCGAAACATCGCCATTTCTTTGCCCGATTGCAATGCAGGGGACCAAGGCCACGCCGCCGAAGAGGATATGGAGTCCACCGACGCTCCTCGTGGTGTACTCAAGGACGTCCGCACCCTTGCATGGCCCCATGGCTTTAAGATCTCACGGCTTGGACAAATGCGATGGCAAGGTCCACCCGACGCGGTGGCTTCAAGCTTATGCTACCACGGTCCGGGGCGCTGCGGCGGCTCCATAATGATGGCAAATTATCTGGCTGGTCATGCTAGCACCAAATGTCATGCGGTGGCTCACCCGGCCTTCAAAGCCGACACCATCAAGAATTGGGAAGAATCGAAGATAGTCTTCGCGACAACTACGTCACCACTGTGAGCGGGCAGCTTCTGAAACACGACCTCACATGAAGTTACCCGAGAGGGACGGATGGCACCCTTCGATACTACATCCAATGTTTCTCGGAGGTCCGCAATAGAATACCAAACATCACCGATGACCAAGTCATCACCTACTTCACCATCGGCTGCACCCCGGCAACCTCTACGAAAAGTTGAACTCGAAGGCCCCGAGAAAATGTTGTGAGATGTTGAATAGGGGCGAATGAGTGCGTCGATGGTGAAGAAGCCGAAGGCGCGGACAGCGCCACGCCGGTACTAGCGGCGTGATGGCGAAGACTAACGTGACAACAATCGCACCCGACGGCGACGTTGCGATGACAGCGACCAGCGGCAATGATCGATGTGACGAGCGAAGGGTCAAGGTCACGGTTCGCCCGGTGCCGAGGGATCACGGAGTTCATTTCGTGGACCAACCCGGGCCAAGCGCGCATATGACGAGAACTATGAGAATATCCTCGATGACCCCTGCACTGTGGTACACAAGAAGGGGGACGGAGAAATACGCCTCGCACCCTACATGACATGTCCCTAACATATTCAGAAGACAATTCAAGCAACAAAGACAATAGTTAAAGATATTCTACATCATCACAACAACAGTGGCCATACCTCAGGACGAGGTCAGGAGCCATTGTAGGCAATGACGTGCCCACATTTGTGGTAAACGACCTCTTTGCCCGGGGCTATCACCTCTGCGTCATCAAGCTGCTCTTGCCTTTGCCGGTGGTACATCCGTTATAGAATTGCCGCACGTGGTGTTCCCCCGCTTCAAAGGTTGCATAAGGCACGATGAAATTCGGGGCCATGGTGACACATTGATTTCTTCCCGCCATCATAGCTAACGACTCCCGGACTTGGTCCATCTCCCCGTCCCGGCAAGTCTAACCACCACGTGGTGCACGAGAGCAAAGTATCTATGTCCTCCGAGGAGGCTCTCCTAGACATTCTCGAACATAGAACCACCGACTTCGATTGATTTCAACGGTGTTGGCCAAACATAATGTTCTCCTTACTACGCCCCTCTCGAAGAGCAAAATAGCAACCGCCAAGAATCTTCTAGACTCGATTACTAGCAGTGGGTCTCAAGCAGTATAGATACCGCCATAAATTGAAATAGGACACAATCCCTAGATACTTTCACACAGGTTGACGAAGATGGTGACTTGGATGATACTATTGGGCACAAAATTAATCAAGTTGATGTTGTGGTACCTCAGCAGCTTGGCAAACCATGACAATATCGGCAGCCCAACCCCATGCTGGTAGGACTAGAAGACGACGACCTCACCGGCCATAGGCATCGCAAATGCCTCCCGGTCCCGTCACGAGGTATCGACAACGCTTTGCTGCGGGAGCAGCCCCGCGCCGGTGACGAGGGGCCTTCGGCTCCGCCTCCTTCGTCGTGCCGGCAAAGACCCACTCCGACGTCCGCATTACCACCGGTTTCTCTTGCTCCTCCTCCGCTTCTTCAAGGCCTTGGTGCCATTCTCCAAGCCCATATTGACGATTCGATCTAGGGTTTGTGAGGATCTGGAGGCTCTCGCTCCCTGCTACTCCGCCTCAAGTGGATTAGATCTCAAAAGCAAGAAGAAGTGGAAACAGCGGATGAACTGTAGACCAAAACCGCCGCGGCCCCCAACTTTATACTCCAGGTCATTTTGGGAACCGCGCCGCCACTCTTCGAACACTCCTCCTCCTCGCGGGCCGTCTCCCATTTACGCTGGAACAGGGCGCAATATCTTGCAGGAAACTACCACGGTCCACGCGGTGGCTGGCGCGCACTAGTCACGTGTGTTGACCGCAACTACGAGGTATCAAAAACCACAAGATTGCCCCCCGCTTTGCGCTCGGGGGACCGGATGGCTCTAGGAAATATCAACCCCTACCCTCGCACCATGCTCGGCGGCTACATCACAGTTTTGAAGACATTCTTTCGGGCCGACCTCTACTTAGACCATGGCACCACGTGACCTCATCACCTACCACCAGGCTCGGGGACTAAGTGGGCACACTTCACCTCGCGGTGAATGTGCAATTCTTCTTCAACAAATATTCGGGGACAGGGCCGCCCCGGCTCGATCGAACTCTTCCTTTTAGTTCGGGTTTTAGGAACAGGGACTAAAGTCTCGATTTTTTAGTCCGGGTTCGCAAAGGGACTAAATGTGTTTATTAGGTGCGAAAAGGTGTGGCCGTGGAGATTCAAAATTGAACCCAAGACCTCCTACTTCAGCGCCATTCCACATTAGTGCCAAATATCAAAATAATATGTTTGAGTTAGCTCGTAAATCACTAATATAGGAGGTGTGCTTCATTATTAGTGGATTGTCGTCTATCACACTATTTAGCCGTTCTCACACAGTGAAAATGAATGGTACCTTAAAACGGCAAACCAATGTACTCCATCCATCCCAAAATATTTGTCGCCTTGCGCTTCAGAGAAACAATTTTGACAAATTATATATTACAAAATGTTAATATATATTTATGAAACATAATTAATATCATTAGAAAGATCTTTGAATCTAATTTTTTTTAATAAATTTATTTGGGGATACAAATATTGTATGTATTTTGTACAAATCGAGTCAAAATTGTGTCACAACAATCGGAAACAGTACACGATTGGGGACAAAGGGAGTACAAACACGCCTTTTTCTCTCAGGGACTGCTTTGCCATTTGTGCACTTAAAAGTAGCAACTTTGATGTTAAGATGCTGTTTCAGTTACATAAATTAAAAGGATCTACCGGGCATAGTGATGGTGGCAAGCTAAGATAGACACATGGATTTAACTATGAACAAATTAAAGGCAGTGATCCTACTATTTTATTGTTCATCGTCCTTTCCACTCGAAGGCATGAACATGTTAGTTCTTGATCCAAAAACTTTTTGATTCTTCCAGCAGTTTGACAGCTATTCACATAATGATATTGTCTGCTGGCTTTTTTGTCTCGGATAAATAAATTAGGACAAAGAAATCAAGTGGCAAAGCTTGTGGACATCCACAAAGCCGAACTCTCGTGTGCTCCTACCCTTTTCATGGCCCACTTTATATAAAAAAATAGACATCCAGGTCCCGAACCGACGGTGTAAGACTCTCCGCACTTTCGTGTTCTCTATCTACTTCCTCTATACATCCTACAGTCGTCAAGATTCCCTCCTTTACAACATACATTCTCTGCAAGCCCATCATTTCTTATATCTCTACTGCTATACCAACTATCGTTAAGTGGGGCCCACTTATAATTTTATCTAAATATATCCATATGAGATCTAGTTTTGAATAATTTATTGAAAGCGAATTTAATGGTGTAATCAGAATTTAATTTAGTCTTTTAGTTTGTAAGTTATAACGTTTTTTTAGTTACTTTAACTAGTGGGGCCCGCCACTGATTTTCTCACCTCTCTCTCATTCTCTCACACGCGCGTCGTGGGGCCGGTGCCAGTTTACCGGGGCAACGCGCTACGACGCCAGACTTCCAGCAATTGTTCTCGTGCAGTAGTGTTCTCAGTACCCCGCTGCAGACGTTTTTCTTCTGTAAACGTTGTACCGTAGTGTTCCCAGGACCCCGGTGCAGACAGTCTAAGAGCAACAACCTGCTGGTATGCAATGGAACTCCCCGATAAGGCGCATGGCGATAGGAGACGTCGAGCCAAGAAGAAGTTCGGGAACTGGGATCGCAGAGTCTGGGAGACAAAATAAACGTCCGTGCAACCGGCCAGAAAATCATTTTCTTTTGGACTAATTGGCCGGCCAACGAAACGACGATCAAAACAAATCAGAATTCCCCCTTGGGCCAAAAAGAAGGCACACCCACCGGCCCAACAGCCCACATGCCAGGTTGCTTCTAGGAGAAGAGAAGGATGATCGTCGGAAAGTTGCCGTGGCCACGCACGCACGAGTCCGCAAGGGGCGAGGAGCTTTGCCAAAATCCATTTAATGCTATGTGTTGTCAAGATCCATGCACACAACGACCATGATCAGGGAAAGGATCGTATACGTGAATTCCCACGCCACGTTTGCTGCCGATGCGTAAAAGTAAATTTAATCTAACTAACAGGAATTTAAAAATAATTTCAATAATGAACTAAAAAAGACATCATCTTAATCTTGGATCTTCAACTTCAAAGAAAAACATAGGTCACTAATTTGTAGAGGATAATTTTTTGGAACTTGATGTACAACACAAAAATTATCGGTTCTGACGGTAAGAATAGATTTGAGAAAATCTTAACTCCGCTAATGATCCAACATACCCCCGATTGTTTGTCTTCTAATAATATATGTAACTTCAAGAAAATCTAGGAAGCGCAGCGTTCTTATGCGAGGAATTTAAGGTTAGTTTTTAATGATCATTTGATGATGGAAAGAAAGATATAAACATGTGAGTTGATCATTTGATGATGGAAAGAAAGATATAAAATGTGAGTTATTTAATGAGAATTTCCAACACAAAAACCTTAAGGTCTCAAGGATCAAGAAAGCAATACCCCATGCGTTGCCACAAAAATTGTTGATGGTTTAGAATAAGATTATTTATATAAAGGGATAAATAATTATAAGTTAATGTTAGTGGATGGCGTGACATAATGCTAGTGGATGATGTGTCTTTTTCTTTGCGTGTAGATTATAATTGCAAATGCTAGTTGACCATTAATGTATTTGTTAGTGGAATGATGAGGTGGATAGCTTGTTAAGAGAATTAGCTAGTGGGGTTTATCTATATAGGTGTAGTAGATAAGATAAACATAATTACAATATTTCTTATGAGCTATGAATAGAATAGAATAGAATAGAATAGAATAGAATGTACATATCAACAATGCATGTGGGGTCGTGTGGCCATGTGCGGTCGTGTGGCCATTCCTTATCCATTCATCATGTCCGCAGCCTTTGGTTGACGGCCACGGTGGAGTGGCAGGGCCTCAGAGCAGCGGCTAGATCTGAACCTCTAGCTTGGTGACGCTCCCATGGTCCTCAAGGTCGAAGCCGAGGAGTACCCCAAGTGGTAGGTCCTGCTCTGCTCCACAACTAGTTGTTCTCTACCTCCGGCGGACGTGGTCATTTGCTCCGGTGCCGGCGCACCCGTCTTCTCTTGCGTCCGCGTTCTTTTTCTCCCGCCAAAACCAGATACGCACACAGGATCTGGCCAAGACGCTGCTACATCGATGCAATGCGTACAATGGGTGTCAAGGTCGTCGATTTGGCGTGGGAGCTCGAGCCCGCGTCGTCGCCTCGCGAGACGACGGGCTCACCGTCTCTGCGTCCGGAAGGGTTGTTTTGTAAAAAAAAACACACGACACAGACGGCTCAAAACAACGCGTTGTATGTGCCCTCAGGAGCCGAAGGAGGTCGCATCGTTTCGCCTGACACAACCAGCCAGCCAGCGACTGAGCGACCGGAGCACGACGCAAGGGCGGCAAGGCACCAACGCCGGCAACGATCAGTGTTGCTGTCTTGCTGACGCCGGCGACGATCCCTGTTGCTGTCAAGCCGAGGCGAGCGCCCGACGCCGCGGCAACAGCAAGAAGGTCGAGCGCTCAGGCTGCTCACCCTCACGGCCGGCCTCTCTCTGTTCTGTCAAAATCAAGGTAAGGAATCAAAGCCTCAATTTATTTGTCTTGTATTTCAATCAAGTTATGCTTGCAATTTGATTATGCTTGCAAATGGTAGGTAATCATGGAGAGGTTTTATAAACGGAAAGCTCGAGACAGAGAGACAGCCAACAACAATAGAAATTCATGTCTAGATGATCTGAATTGGGAAGAGAAGATTAAGTATGATCCAGGCTAGAGAAAACAAATTGATGCTTACCACATCCTAACCATAGAGAAAATGTCAAAAAATATTTGGAAAATGGACCTTGCCAGCCTCGCACATGTAACACCGAGAGCGGAGGCGGAGGGATGGAAGCTAGTCGTTTTAGATAGTCATGCAAAAGTCTGTTGGGAGCATTTTTTTTTCTTGGTAATAGCTAAATTTAGCTTTTGAAAGTCATTTGGCTAGTCTTGGAGATGCTCTAATAACTGGTCAATGAATCCAAACAGGCTCAAGCATAAGTCCCCCAGTTAGCTGCTTCCTTCTGTACTTGTTTTGTTAACTGAAATCGCCACTATCCTACTTGCTTTGTAAAAGCAGAGTTAATCTTTTCAAAAAAAAAAAAAGGAAAATAGTAAATGCTAACCAAACATGTACGTGTTGTTGTATTATGAACAGACATTTATTTTTTGTCACCGGGTACAAGAGTAAACATGGGTACGAATCTATTATCTGTTCATTCATAGTTACTTGATCAAGGACGCAATGTCCTTACAAAATCTGAGCAGATGATCAGTATTCTCAGCAAGACAGTGATCATCACACAGGGTTACAGCGTTTTGCAGAGCGTAAGCTGCCCAAGCCCAACTGTTCAACACACAAAAGAGTCATGCCTAAATTCTTCTGATAGCTAACCGATCAGCTATGGATGCTTCATATACAAGCTCTAATAGCCTCCTTGACATTCACAAAAGGGAGTCCACTCCAGCACTCAAGCTAACCAACAACCTGATAACAAACTCACCACCTCACCACCGTGACATATACTCCTAATTCCTTAGAAATGCTGCCTCCGATGGTACTTCATGCCGACCATAACATCTCCCCTCCTCGGGAAGAGCTGATCCTCGAACACAAATGCCGGATAGCGCTGTCGTGCGAAAGACTCGGCATCCTCCCCAACTGGCGTCATTCGCACGCAGGCCTCCCCAGCGAACCAGAACTTGCCACTGTCCCCTGGCTAGACGGCTCCCTTAGAACCCGATGCTGGAATAGGCAGCAAGCATGATGGTGCAGTCGCCAGGGCGGCCCACTGAATGGCTCAGGGCACCAACATGGAACACGCGTTGTGGATGCGAGCACCTGCCTGCAACTGGAGGCGGTATGCCACGTCACCAATGCACTCCATCACTTGGTAGGACCGTAGAATCGCGGGCCAAGCTTGCGTTTGGTGTGGGAAGGCATGGAGACCACCGGGCGGTGCAGGAACTTGACCCACCCAATCACCAACGCTGAATGCCATCGCTGTATGCTTGATGTCGTAGGCACGGCTTGGCATGCTTCTGGGCTTGTACTAGCCTTCCTTGAGTGGCTTGAAGGAAGCCGTCACGCCCTGAACTTGGCATGCTGAAGAATATTTTTTTAGCAGCAGAAAGTTGGATAGAGGAGGTGAGATGGGTGACTATGGATTTGAGTCAAATAATCAGAACTGAATGACAAGGTTTTTGAAGTATTTAAGGACATCAACTCACATTGGGCAACCTTTGTTTTACTTTTCTGTCTATTAATAATTCTTTTGTCTTCTTTCTTCTGCTTGCCTTTTCGAACAGGTTTAGCCAGTGAGACTTTAATATTCACCTGGCATGGATCACTAATAATGTTGAAATTATATTAACCAAAAAAGCCAGTTTAGCCAAGTATGAGAAGAGACCTTTTGAGCCATTCTCAGTCAATTCTTCCTTGTCAAATGATTCAAGACACAAGATTGCAGCCTCATGAGTAGTGTAGTGAACAAATGCAAAGTCACTCCCTTTTAGCTGACTGTATATCACGTGGTAGAACAGTACGTTGGATCATCCATATTTACTGAAGATTTCTGTCATCTTAGAATCATCCCAGGAATGAGGCATACCTTCCACAAGAATTGATTTAACCTAAACAAAATAAAGATTTCATCAGGCTACTTAGACTTCTTCTAGTAGTAGTTACTAATCACTGAAAGAAAAATCATGTCTTATATATTCAAATCAACTGGACTCATCAAGTTATTTGGGTACATCAATCATATAGGACCAGACGTGTACATATAAACAAATAAAACTTCAGAAAATCAAAAAAATTCAGCATGGATATTCACCAAAAACGACTCTGCACATACAAATAGCAAATGTTGGTTTCCAGCCTAGAATCTAAAGCAGTTCAGATAGAATCAGGAAATCCCTCTGATCGCCTGAACTGATGAAGCAACAGTAGGTATCAAACCAATTCAAATAGAACAAGGAGTTGTCAAATATGGAAATAAATGTGGTGCGAAGATTATAACAAAAAGCTTTTCATATGATTTATGAATAAACTGCAGGCTCATCAATGAGCGCAACCCAGCAGAAGTCACAAGATAAAGGAATGATCGAACAAAATGGGGCATTCATCTGCTGCATGATTTTCAGAGATGAATAACTATTTGGCAAAACAGTGTGTTAGTGTGAGAAAGGGAGAGATGCATGATTTTCAGAGATGAATAACTATTTGGCAAAAACAGTGTGTTAGTGTGTGAAAGGGAGAAAACGAGACCTGCTGCATTTTCTTCATCTGGATCACTCGTTGGTTTAGCCCATGCAACTGTTATATTTAGACATCTGCCGGAAACAGTTTTCCTTGAAAGCTTTATGTATCGCCATCCATGCATCTCTTTCAGTCTCAAGTTGAAGAAATGCATACCCACAGTTATAGCCTGGGTTGTGACAGTCAGCCATGAGTGTTCTTGTATCAATGTTCTGAACTCCAGTTTTTGTGTAGTAGCTTCATGATCTGCTTTGAAGAGAACTAGGTGATCTCAGCAGACCGACAACAATGGAGCCAAATATCCAATCAGGTTATTTACAGAAATACAGAATAAAAGAAAATGGTAGGTAGGGCGCAATTGTACTCACATCTTCTTTCTTCCATTTCTTGTCAATATTTTCAAGAACAATTGTATCATTCCATCCAGAGCTTCAACTTTGACAAAGCTTCCAACAGATCTTGTAATGGAGTTTCAAATAACAGTATAATAAATTAATAATCAATATGGAGAAATAGGAGGTAACAAAATGTGGAGGTAGTGAAACATAACCCATACATTGGACTTATTAACACTCCCCATTCCAAATTATGAGCTGCTTTGACTTTTTTTGGTACATCAATTTTGTTATGTATTTAGATATATTGTTATATCAAGATACAAAGCAAAGTGGATGTATCAAGAAAGTCAAAAGCAAATTTGGAACAGAGGAGTACATATTACAAAAACCAGGGCAACAAGATACTATTAACCGTAAATTCCAACATAGTTACATTGATACCACAGAGCATTTAGGAACACTAATTTTTTGTACTAATGTTATATTGATTTGCGAACTTCTGCCTATGTTGATTTGAAGACTTTCTTTAGTCGATCTCAACATAGCCAGTCCCAAGCCCGGTGAAAGGGAGAGGGTTGCGTTAGAGTTTGGCAAACCGAAGCGTAAAAACAGCCACTCAATGGATTTGAAACTCATAAGAATATTTCTTATGTAAGCGAGAGATGTGTATGTTGGGTTGGTTTTGTGGGCACACAAGAAGGGATAGAGTCAGGAATGAAGATATTCGGGATACGGTCGGTGTCTGCCAATTGATGAGAAAATTGATGCAACACCAATTGAGATGGTTTGGACATGTCCAGGCCTCCGGCGCTAGTGCGTAGTGGTGGGGTTTTACAATGGGTCGATAATGGGGTTTCTGATGGGTCGATAATGTAAAGAGAGTTAGGCGTTGGCTAAACTAAATTGGGGCGAGGCGGCTTAAGCGAGACCGTAGTGTAGTGGAATATCTCCAGGAATTGGCTATGGATAGGAACACTTTTTGGAGACCAGCAATCAACGTGTTCTGAACTGTGACTTTGTTTCTTTCTCAGTTTACTAAATTTAACTCTACCTTCTATCTTGTGCCCTTTTTGTGTTTCTCATATCCTTGTTTCATGTGGGTTTCATCTCTAGGCTACCCCTAACTAGCTTGGGACAAAAGGCTATGTTGTTGCATTTTGTTATACTGATTTATGATGTTTCATTTTTGTCTACAGCACACAAACTATGTATGGTACAGAAAGTAGAGTTTTCATCAATATCTGACTATCCTACATTTTATTTTCTACAAAAAACAATCTTTAGACGACAAATTACAGCCAAATGCACAATGTTCAATTGTAGAATGATGATATGTTCAGAAATTAATATATAATGAAACTTAACAGTACAGCAATGGCATGACACAAGCAAATAATTTGGCCCTAATATGATCTGTAAATGGCAATGAATGGTTGGCACCATATCAGGGGGCCCAAGAATGGCAACCAATCTTAATTGAAATTTAGATGTAATCAACAATAAGCACACATTCAAAAAATTTTAAAACATTGTCTGAGTGGTGCAAAATAAACAAGGCAATAGATAAACATGTAATCAGAGAAATCAAACAAGGGCAAAAGCTTCTGCTACAATAGGTGCATCAATCAAACCAAGGTCAAGTTGGGGTAATTACTGATTAGTAATGTTTGCCATACCAATTTGACGCTGAATAAACTAATCCCACCTAATAATGATCAAAATGAAAAGATAGAAAAGCCTGATCATGTGGTATTTTTATATTTAGTCTTTATGGAAAGAATAGATTTTCTAGCACCATTTGGCACTAATATGCAGCCAGCTGAAAATTTGAGATAAAGCATGAGAGGCAGACTTTGAATTCATCCCAGTGAGTGGAAACAACCTCAAATTTGCTGTGAATTCCTCGGCGATGCATCTTAGCCTGCGATGGCTCACGGTACGACACAAAGCAGTACCCTTTGCTCTTCCCCGTCTTCGCAGATCCATTACCATCCGGACCTCGGTGATCTCGCGCCAGCCAACCCAAACACTGACCTCACTTCTTCCTCTTTTTCATGTCCTCATTGAGCCCGCGAGGACAAATACCTCTGTCATCCTCCTCCTTTGCTTCTCTGACATCCCAAATCCCTCCTTTCCTATTCCCCACTTTCGCCAATTCCTCTCCCTCACAGGCATTAGAATCATCAGCATTTGCCACCGGTTTGTGGATTGGGTTCTTCCCCACAGCCTCCTCACCCAACAATGCTTCATCCACATCGATGGCATTGCAGCCGCTAGACAGCTTATCAGCTTCCATTTCCCTCACATTCCGCCCACATCCACCTCTTCATCCAGAACTTTGACTCGCATTTCAGGCGCACATCCCTCACCACCGTAGGTAACGCTCTGGACGCCGCCGCCGCCGCGGTAGCCTTCCCAGCAGCGAGTGCGCCCGGGGGGTTTGAGGGTTCTCTGATGATGACCTTCCTTTTCATCTCGCGAGCCTCCCGTGCGAGCACCGACTTCGCAGGGTTCTCGTCGGCGCCGATGCCGGCGTGGAGGGTTTCTCGTCCGCGGCTGGATGCGGCGCCGTGGCGGGGATCCACGTACGCAGGCGTGTCCCATTGAGGTTGGAGGGGGCGAGTACGGGTTCAGGAACGCGGCGTGGAGCGGAGGTCGCGAGAGCCGGTGGCGGCGACGGGGCTGGGTAAGGGGCGGCTGCCTTTGCGCGGGGAAGGCGAGACGCGGCGCTTCTTTGAGGGCCTGCGCCGACGGCAGTGGCACTGGAAGATCCCGTGGAGCTTGGTAGAGCTGCGGAGGCGGCGGGGAGGGCGTCGGCAGGAGCAGCCGGAGGCTGCGGCCCCTGGTTAGTGGCGCGAGGCGGCGCGGTGCTCCATGACATCTCCCATGGTCCCACTGAACACCCGCACTCAAGAATGAAAAGAGTCGGTGTGGCCAGAAAGGTCAAATAGGTGTTGATTGAAATCCTCGAATCGAATTATAAGAACCCGAAAAATCACACCACAGCTATTTTACTTTTTATTTTAGATCCCTCCCAATTTAGTAAACGGTAGTGGAATACGCTCCACCTTTCAGTAGAGATACAAATATATTTAAAAAAATGTATACAAATATACCAAATTAAAAGCTTATTCTTTTTAAACGCTTTAAATTAATAAAAGAAAAGCCAAGGAGCGAACAAAAGCTCATCTTTATATTTACATAATTCACGCTTATAAGACGCCTATAAAACTCTATCACACAATATAGCCAAACGCTTATTTACAAGCCGAATTCTAAAGAAATACCACTAAATTTGGAGATACGATGTATCGCAAGGCTCGAGGCAAAAATACTAAGCTGCCCTTTCAAGAGTAGATAGCCTAAAGAGAGAGAAAAAGATGCTATTTTTAGTATAAAATTTAAAACAAGTGAAAAGGTAAAGTAGCTTGAAAAAATTTTTAAATCCTATATGTTAAATTCGTCTTTAGATGGAAGGAGTATTTAATTCAATTTACCTAAGATTGAAAAAATTCATGGTAAGCTTCAGCAATTTTCTTCAATGGCATAATATTAACCCAGTACTAAGCGCAAGTTGAGGCAAGCGAGTCACTGAACATGACATGCCGCCAATGAAAGGAGGTGCGAGACTACCGGGCGATCCACAACTGATAATTCAAAATAGACTAGGATCATGCCCCGTAGTGCCAGAACGCTTCATCTGGACACTTATATTCAATAAGATAAGTTTTTAAGCCATCTTTGTTTCAACGGCGGGAGTACATCTTTCATGCCCAGAATTTTTATTCCAATCGTAGAATTCTCCTCATCCTTTTAGATTCCGACCGTATTCATTTTAAGTTTTTTCCCCTTCTAAATAGGGTCGAGTTCTTCATCATGCACACATATTTTTTTCATTGTACGCACATGCACCCAGCGATGAAAATAACGGTTTCTTCTTAGCATGCAAACCGCGGGTGTCCTAGCCAAGCATGTGGAGCCGCTGGCCGCAGAAGCGAGCTGACGACGCCGCCCACCGTAGAGTTCTGTTTCGCTCTTTTAGCAGCAGGATATACGCCGATCGAAATATAATGTGGTATATACGTCAATACAACCGGGCGGATTTAATCTACAGTGTTCAGACTGGTTCATGAGACACACCCAGTTGGTTCTGATGATCAGCTGGTTCAGATCCTCCAAGGCTACTTGTTCTTTCACGGTTTCACCTTAGAACTCGATTTATTTGAAAGAGCTACATCAGGTCCTGCTGCCATCCAGTGACAACTTGCATTGTTGGGCATAGGCAACGTGCTCATATAAATATGGGCAAACCATCAGTATTACCAATGAACATTAGTTCACAGCAGACAGATACTTGCATCTCATCTGAATGTTAGATGGATTAAAAGCACTGTCAACCTTAGCGCAACTCACAACATGATGCACAGAATATGCACACTAGACCATTGGCTGCAGGAGGGAGGTAATTGCCAAAAGGCAAAAAAAGGTTCCTCCCACAAGTGTATATGATACACAGATAACCAGCCTAACTCCCCTACTCCGTCCATTTCCTACATAATATATACACAGCTGTGGGCTTCCTGAGTCAAGCCAAGGAGAAAGTCCTCTTGATTGCTGAGTCTGTAAAAGAATCATCTTTTAGCTGCAGTCAGTCTCGTGGAAATCACTGAAACAACATGCAGAATACCAAAAAGTCAGGCTTGATCATCACACAATACAATAACATGCAATGGTCAGCTGCTCACGATTCTGTTAGGTGCTAGCTGTCATGTGACATCCCTGATTTGGGAGAACAGGCTTGCCTCATCTGAACCAAGGGAGACCAATGATCGGTGTTTGCAGGCTATGAAACCTCAAATCTCAATAATAATAAAAAAGAAACAAAACAGGGGAATGCTTGACACACTAGTTGTACTCATTTTCCACCGAAAAGAAGTACCAATGGGATTCCTCTTTGTGTCATTTGTTTAAAAAAGGTGAGCAGAAAGAACTTATAATGCAACAACATACTACCTGAATCCCACTCAATGGTTCTGATAGTACCGAATCTGATCTGAAAGCAAAAACAGCATATCATACAGCGGAACACCAGATGACAAAGTGACATATTAACACGAGACAGGCTGCAAGGACATACCTAAGAGACACCTCTGGTTTCATGATGATATGGAGTGGAGAATACCAGATGATGGCAGAGGCCACGCACTATAGCTGAGATGCGATGCAAATTGAGAAGAAAATTATTACCTGCTGACATATATGCAATGATGACTGATGAGTGGGTGATCACTTAAATTGAGATAACCTTTGAAGTTGATGTAGCATAGGTATTCCCCTCATGTCCACCCTGGAGTAAGAGAAAGATTAAAACCAATACGCACAAATCAACAAGTAATTGTTCTATGCCTGTATGGTATTGCTTACAAGTGCTGAGAAAAGGGCCGCTTCTCCTGACAATATCCGGGGATAATTTTGAGTAGGACTTCCTGCTACTTATAGGATGAAAACATCAGCTATTGGGATTTTAATGTTGATAGCTTCAAAAATAGTGGTCATAAAGCATCAAATATCTACTGAATGCTAGAAAGCTCTTATACGCTCAATGTTGCATGGATCTTGTATGTCAGAGATATACATAGCAAAAGTTCTCTATACAAGACCAATTGCCAAAAAGAAAAGGTGCAGCCAACATTAGTTTTAGCTAAAACATGAACCCACCAATATTATTATTTGCAATCATTTGCATATTAGCAAAAAAGATCAGGGCTTCAAAGTTAAACCAGAAAATTAACTTGCTAAAAAAGGAAAATGAAACATAATTCCTAATGTGACATCAGAAAACCAGGGCTTAGTTTTGTTGAGCAAAAATTATTAAAAATAAACAAAATAAGAAAAAAGTTATCCAACAATACCACCTTGTATTTTAAAACTAAATGTAACATGCAATTTATTGAGTCCATTTAAATGAATAGTTAACAACTTTATATATCTTTATTAGTCGAAGTTTCTGTTTCATCTAGAGGATGAATAATGTTTATCCCTAGACTAAAAGCTTTCCAAGGTAGAGAGAAAATAAGTCACTGCTCTTATTAAAAATAATACTCATACGAGACTGCAAATTAACCTGATGAATTTACAGTGTTCAACTACATGAAACTAACCTGAACCAGTCTGTTCATGTCTCCAGGGAGCCAGCCCCTTCAGAACCTGAACAAAGCCATGATCTGATGACTTCTTATCCCCTGTGATTGGAACCACCCTGGAACTGGAACCAGGTTTCTTCCACCTAGTTAAATCGATGGCATGGTTGAGAGAGAAACTCAGAAAAAAGCACTTAACTGTTCATTAGCAAAATAACTTAAAAAAAACTGAATTCATTTTATTAAGTCATGCCACCCTTAGCGCATTACAATCAATCTAAAATTGAAAAGAGGATAACAGGCAATATATGTAGATATATAACTCAGCATAACACCTGCAAATTCAGAGAACTGGATTACTACAAGCAGAAACTAAAACCCCATACCAGACATTGTGACAAGAACAGCAAGAAAAACAGCAGTTATTTATGATCTTCCATATATATACTTATATATATGGTAGTACCTATGTGTTTAGAATATTTTGTAGACCCCAACAGTGGTTAACAGAGGAGTGATATTGGCAAACTATAAAAAAGGTATATAATATAATCGAAATGGGAGACGGGGATTCAAAATGAATTAACTCACTTCTTTAACAGTCTTTGTTTTATCTTTTCTCACTAATATAAAACTTAAGTGATCTTCCATATTCTTCATGCCCTTTGGACAGATTTAGTGGTGGCTCTATTTAACCTGGCATGAAACACTAAATATGAGAATCATGTTGAAAAAATCCTCCAACTTAGACTAAGATATTACAAGGGACCTTTTCAACTGTTTCCCCATCAAATGATCCAAGACACAAGATAGCAGCCTCATGAGTAGTGTAGTTTTGAATGCAAAGTCCTTTTTAGCTGGATGCATATCAAGTGATAGAGTTACAAGTTCAATGTTTGCCCATATTTCTTGAAAATATCTGTCTTCTAAATGTTACTTACAACTCTTTTGGGAATTTGTGACTAGATGTTCAACTGTGAAAAGGGCCAATGAGACTGAACTACAGATAGATATACAGACATACAGTAGTCTTATGTACTTCCCAAAAATCAAATTGTTACATGTGCTAAAATGCCATAGACTAATGTACTTCTAAAAATCAGAGTCGTAATCTGCTATATGAAGTTTACAGTCTTATTTGAGCCAATACACCCACAAAATGTGTTAATATCTCTCAGGAAATGGATACTCAAAAATGTTGCAAAATCACAAACAGCCTATGTATGTGTGTTGTTAGTGCGCTGTGTGTGTGGTGCATTTGTCCATGAATGTGCATGTGTCTGTCTGTCTGTGACGTGTGTGTGTGTGATAGAGAGACCTTCTGTATCTGTTTTTCATCTGAAGCATTCAATGGTTCAGCCCAGTCAACTCTGATATTTGAATCCTTGCCAAAAACATTTTTCTCCTTGAAAGCTTCTCTGTATGCTATCTGTGCATCTCTATAAGTCTCCAGTTCAAGAAATGCAAATCCACGATTATAGGCCTGGATTATTAGAGTCAGCCAGAAGGGTAACAACATCAATGTTCTCAACTCCACTCTTTTCGTAGTAGTTTCATGACCTGTTTGAAAGAGAAAAATAGGTAAGAAATCAGACAGTTATTTAGCAGAGATATCAAATCAAGCTGTTCTGCAAAAAGAAAGAAAAATAGTAGCTATAAGTGCAGCCATGCTTACATCTTCTTTCTTCCATTTCTTATCAATGCTCCCAAGAAAGATTTTATCATTCCCACCCAGAGCTGCAACCTCGACACTGCTTTCCACAAATCTAGTAATGGGATTTCAGAAAACAAGGTAACAATCAATATGGAGAAAGACAAAAAGAAAAGAAAACATGAAGGCAATGAAACACAAGCCACTTCCAATTTGGCTAGCAGACACAACTGTAGTATCACGGGGTCCCATTGGCTTTTCATACAAGCAACAGTCACAAAATATGCTAGTAAAATAATAATTCTAAATATGTAGGGCATACATAGTATAAAATTCCCCATTAATGTCGGCCTCTTTGCATTGCATTGTGCTATAGTGTTCAATAAGATAATGCTAGGTATGCTAGACATGATTAACCTGTACCCAGATCAATGGTGCTATCCCAAGGAATGTAAGATTGGTAAAACAAATAACAGTACTGGCAGATATATAACTGACCAGTACTGGCAGCGTCGGCACCATGTGTTCAAATAACCATATCAGACATCTGGCATGGCAACATATCTAGGAGTATGCACCTAAGGTCTGCACTAAACCACAAATTTCATAAAGTTGTTACCCTTTCCAAGGATCATTTGCTCAATCATGGAAAAAGGTGCATCGGATAACAAAGCATTCAGATATACCAAACAAATTTTACAAAAGGTTGTGCCAGGAGATATGGTCAGCAGACTAAGATTAGGTCGGGATAGTTCACCTTCTATGTTGCCTCATCAACTGGAACAGCATCATGCATATAAGTCAAGTATACCTTGTAAGTGAAAAGTTTCCATAAAACCATAGATAAGTTGATATATGCATGGCAAGTGCCATGATGATTTCACTAATGTTATCCTCTTATGTAACTAACACTCATGTCCTGCCCAAAAACCCCACGAGTGTGTCACCCAGTGGTGTTTCAAACAAAATGTTTATGTGGGCATATTGTCCCCTTTTTGATTATTTATTAAACAAAAAGTAAAAATTAGCCATGTGGGCTCAAGCACAACCTTAACATTGCTGAATCGTGCAATGGCCTTCTTTGCCTCGCGCAGACTGACGGTAGCGCACAAAGCAGTAGCCTTTGTTCTTCTTCGTTGCAGCATCCATGATCATTCGAACCTCTGTGATCTCCCCGGCCACCGAGAGTGCTGCCCCTCACATCGTCTCTCCTTTGGCATCCCGATTGAGCTCCACCAACAAACACCTCCGTCATCCTCCCTCCCTGCTGCCTCGACATTACCACCTCATCCCTGTCCTCACCCCCTGCTCTTCAGCTTTCTTTCCTCCACCCTCATGCTCACTCATCAATATCCGTCGCCAGCCCACCGGCTAGTGCTCCTCCCCACACTGTCTCTTTTACCCAATAGTGTCTCACACACAGCCGTCCCCTTACCCACATGTGTGTTTCACACACAGGAACTGGGTTTGCAGGTAGTGGCCGGCTTCTCACATTGCGTTTCCCCAAAAACTCCTGCTCCTTCCGCACCCCCTTCATCCGCGGCAGCATTTCGCGAGGAATCGTCCGGGCGCGTGCCTCTTCTTCCCAGGCTGCGACGCCCGGAACCAGCTGAAGCTGACTCCGCCGCAGCCTTCCGGCCGCGATCGTGCCTTTGGGCACCCTTCTTCTGATCCTCCGTACCTTTCGAGTGATCTTCGGCGGGTTTGGTTTGGGGAGCCGGTCTCCGCGGCCGCGTCGGTCGGAAGCGGTGCGTAGGGTTTCTCATCCTCAGTGGAAGGGAGGAGGAGGATGCGGTGGCCGAATGGGGTGTTCCGCTTCTGGAGGTGGCGACGGCGGCGGCGAAGGGGTTTTTCTGCCGGTGGAGGTGGCGGCAGCGGGGAAGAGGGTTCTTCCGCGAATGGCGGCGAAGAGGGGTTTTCGGCGGGTGGAGGAGGAGGCGGCGGCGACGAAGGGGATTTCCCGTGGGCAGAGGTGGTGGTTG